>SJYQ01006959.1:118906-136785 GCA_006410935.1 Redunca redunca
GCAATCTTGATTCCAGCTTGTGTTTCTTCCAGTCCAGCGTTTCTCATGATGTACTCTGCATAGAAGTTAAATAAGCAGGGTGACAATATACAGCCTTGACACACTCCTTTTCCTATTTGGAACCAGTCTGTTGTTCCATGTCCAGTTCTAACTGTTGCTTCCTGACCTTCATACAGATTTCTCAAGAGGCAGGTTAGGTGGTCTGGTATTCCCATCTCTTTCAGGATTTTCCACAGTTTATTGTGATCCACACAGTCAAAGGCTTTAACATAGTCAATAAAGCAGAAGTAGATATTTTTCTGGAACTTTCTTGCTTTTTCCATGATCAAGCAGATGTTGGCAATTTGATCTCTGGTTCCTCTGCCTTTTCTAAAACCAGCTTGAACATCAGGAAGTTCACAGTTCACATATTGATGAAGCCTGTCTTGGAGAATTTTGAGCATTACTTTACTAGCATGTGAGATGAGTGCAATTTTGCAGTAGTTTGAGCATTCTTTGGCATTGCTTTTCTTTGGGATTGGAATGAAAACTGACCTTTTCCAGTCCTGTGGCCACTGCTGAGTTTTCCAAATTTGTTGGCATATTGAGTGCAGCACTTTCACAGCATCATCTTTCAGGATTTAAAATAGCTCAACTGGAATCCCATCACCTCCACTAGCTTTGTTCGTAGTGATGCTTTCTAAGGCCCACTTGACTTCACATTCCAGGATGTCTGGCTCTAGATGAGTGATCACACAATTATGATTATCTGGGTCATGAAGATCTTTTTTGTACAGTTCTTCTGTGTATTCTTGCCACCTCTTCTTAATATCTTCTGCTTCTGTTAGGTCCAGACCATTTCTGTCCTTTATTGAGCCTATCTTTGCATGGAATGTTCCCTTGGTATCTCTAATTTTCTTGAAGAGATCTCTAGTCTTTCCCATTCTGTTCTTTTCCTCTATTTCTTTGCATTGATCGCTGAAGAAGGCTTTCTTATCTCTTCTTGCTATTCTCTGGAACTCTGCATTCAGATGCTTATATCTTTCCTTTTCTCCTTTGCTTTTCACCTGTCTTTTTTTCACAGCTATTTGTAAGGCCTCCCCAGACACCCATTTTGCTTTTTTGAATTTCTTTTCCGCGGGGATTGAAAATAATAACCTCTAAATATCAATTTTATGTTTATTATTAATTATGGAAGAGATGTAAAGGAATAATCATAAAATGTGTAAGGCATAAAGAGTAACAATACCTGCACCCATAAACTCATGCTTCAACTTAAGAAAAGAACATTTCTCATTAACCTCTAAACATGACCCTGATTCTGGGAAAGATTGAGGGCAGGAGGAAAAGGGGACGGCAGAGGATGAGATGGTTGGATGGCATCACTGACTCTATGGACACGGGTTTGGGTGGACTCCGGGAGTTGGTGATGGACAGGGAGGCCTGGCATGATGCGGTTCATGGGGTCACAAAGAGTCGGACACGACTGAGCGACTGAACTGAACTGATAGAGACAGTATGAAGTTTCCTTAGAAAACTAAAAATAGAGTTACCATATAATCCAGCAATTCCACTCCTGGGCATATATCCAGAGAAAACTTACATTGAAAAGATAATGCACCCAATATACATTGCAGCATTATTTACAAAAGCCAAGACATGGGAAAAAATCTAAATGTCCATCGATATATGAATGGATAAAGAAGATGTGGCACAGGTATACAATGGGATATTAGTCATTAAAACAAGAATGAAGTGATGCCATCTGCAGCAACACGAATGGACCTAGAGATGTCACGCTGAGTGAAGCAAGCCAGACAGAGACAAATGCCATATGCTATCACTTCTAAGCAGAATCTAGAAAAAATGATACAAATGAACTTATTTGCAAAACAGAAACAGATTCAGAGGCAGAAAAAACAAACTTATGGTCACCAAAGGGGAAGGGGGGAGGGATAAATGGGGAGTTTGTGCTAACAGATACACACTGCTACACATTAAATAAAAACAAGGGTCTACTGTATAGCACAGAGAACTGTATTCAACACCTTGCAATAATCTATAATGGAAATAATTTGAAAAAGAATATATGTATAAACATATATTTTTTCCTATAACTGAACCACTTTGCTGTACACTGAAAACTATCACAATATTGCAAATCAACTAAACTTCAATTTAAAAAACTACTATATATGAATGAATTTAGCAGATGTGACTGTTTATCTGATCGCTAGTTTCCCTAACCAAATAACTTCAGTGTTTCTGAAATTTAATTATGCAATCAATATTCAAGAACTTAAAGAATGTACAAATGAGTGAGTTGAAAAAGGAAGAAAGGGTATATGGAGTAAACAGATCAGTTACAACTCTCTATGACAACCAAGATGAATAAATGATGAAAGAGTAAGCCAAAATAGAATCCACAGTTAACAGCTAGTCATGGCGGAAGAGCATGAGTTTGAGCCCTAAGATGGAAAATATATGGGTCAAAAATTCAAAGCTGAAACACAACAAATCCTTTTTTGGTAAAAGTGACTCATTTCACCAGTTTTCTGAGACTCCAATTTTTTATGAGTTTCTTCCAAGAAATACACCTGAAGAAAAAACTATAATGGATTCGTGTGTAGGAAAACGACAAGCTAGGGGATATCCATCAGACAAGAACCAAGGGCCATTCACTGCCTGTATTAGTCATGAATAACTGTTGATTTTGCTCCCAAATTTTAAATTAAATAAGGAACTAGGTAATTAAATGCATTAATATTTCATTTAGCATTCAGTTCAGTTCAGTTCAGTCACTCAGTTGTGTCCGACTCTTTGCGACCCCATGAATTGCAGCACGCCAGGCCTCCCTGTCCATCACCAACTCCCGGAGGTCACTCAACTCATGTCCATTGAGTCAGAGATGCCATCCAGCCATCTCATCCTCGGTCGTCCCCTTTTCCTCCTGCCCCCAGTCCCTCCCAGCATCAGGATCTTTTCCATTGAGTCAACTCTTCGCGTGAGGTGGCCAAAGTATTGGAGTTTCAGCTTCAGCATCATTCCTTCCAAAGAAATCCCAGGGCTGATCTCCTTCAGAATGGACTGGTTGGATCTCCTTGCAGTCCAAGGGACTCTCAAGAGTCTTCTCCAACACCACAGTTCAAAAGCATCAGTTCTTCGGTGCTCAGCCTTCTTCACAGTCCAACTCTCACATCCATACACGACCACGGGAAAAACCATAGCCTTGACTAGACAGACCTTTGTTGGCAAAGTAATGTCTCTGCTTTTGAATATGCTATCTAGGTTGGTCATAACTTTTCTTCCAAGGACTGAGCATCTAAGAATTTCCTTTAGGCTGTTTCAAATCTTGAAAATAACTCAAGACTGTCCAGCAAGTTCCTTCTTTCTGCTCAACTCAATCCCTTTTGCTTCCATCTGCTACAGCCTCTAAACCTACCCTCAATCCCATTCGTACAAAAATACTTATCTTACCATTTCACAAAAGATGATGAAATAATTACTCTCTACCTATTTATTTTCCTCCTCTCCAAGGGCTTCATGCTGATCATGCTGCCCAAAAGACAAAAGAAATACCACTGTTCCATGGGCCCAGTTGCAAGGACAAAATAACCAGCTTTAGGAGTGTGACCTTTCCCAACAGAAAGGTATTTCAGAACTTTGATTTTGTAAATTCTCATGAAGCATTAAACCTCATTGATTTTGTTATGTACCTACTGGCACTGAATTCATTTCTCATATTTGGCAGAAGTACTCCAGGGTATTCAAATTTTCAGAAGTTTCAGTTCTTCTGAACAGTCCTGTTGTTATTTTATTTACAAACTGATAAAAATGAATCATTTTTCCTAAGAAGCCAGTTTGAAATATAGGAAGAAAAATAAAACTCAATCTCTTAAAAGAAAAAAAAAAAGACTCAGTGTTTAAAAATGTATTAAGGCTTCTATTACCAAGGATGATTCTACACTTGAATATCAAGAGTCATTTATTTCTGAAGCTTGTGTATCATGTTTGACATTGATAAAGAAATTACACCTTAAATAACAATATCTCCTTTCTACAGATTCTTCCATTGCCATCATTTCTATTCTTCCTGGGTCTCCCCATTGCCAGAGCTTCAATTCACTATTCTGTAAGAACTTATTTCTCACCCAGAACTCCAGAAGAGTTGTAGAACTTTTCCCCAATCTGTCTCCATATTAACAGTACAGTCAGTTACAACATTAAAAGATGTCTGCTCCTTGGAAGAAGAGTTATGACAAAACTAGACAGCATATTGAAAAGCAGAGACCTCACTTTGCCAACAAAGGTCTGTATAGTCAAAGCTATGGTTTTTCCAGTAGTCATGTACTGATGTGGGAGTTGGACCAGAAAGAAGGCTGAGCACTGAAGAACTGATGCTTCCAAATTGTGGTGCTGGAGAAGACTCCTGAGAGTCCCTTGGACTGCTAGGAGATCAAATCAATAAATCCTGAAGGAAATCAATCCTGAATATTCATTGAAAGGACTGATGCTGAAGCTGAAGCTCCAGTTCTTTGGCCACCTGATGAGAAGAGCCAATTCACTGGAAAAGACCCTGATGCCAGGAAAGATTTAAGGCAGGAGGAGAAAGGGGTGACAGAGGATGAGGTGGTTGGATGACATCACTGACTCAATGGACGTGAGTTTGAGCAAACTCAGGGAGATAGCGAAGGACAAGGAAGCCTGGCATGTTGTGGTCCATGGGGTGGCAAAGAGTCAGACACAACTTAGACAGTGAACAACAGCAACAGTATCTAGTGCTTAATTATATAAGCGCCAACTCTGATGCAGGTTTTTCCTTAAATGTCAATGAATTTTGTGAGGCGTTCTTTTGGGTATGGTTACTTTTCAGGCTCTAATTTTTCAGAGGACTACACGGATACTGGTGCAATAAATATAACTTGCATCACTGATATTCCAACCCCTTGCTTCTCAAAGAGCGGTACAGGACCCAGCAGGAGGAAGATCCCTCAAGAGCTCGTTAGAAATGCAGGATTTCAGAACACATCTCAGTCCAAGCGAATCACCAGCTGCATTTAATCAAGATTCCTGGTGACACCTACTCACATTACATTTTGAAAAGCATTTTTTTAACTGACATAATCCATCAGTGTCAACAGCATTCAGAACCATTTAATAAATCTTCCTACTACCACCACCACTAACATTTTACACAAAATATGTCTTGTTTCTTCACCAATGTTAATAACTGGACGTTCTTAAAACCTGACCTTCACATACTGATGTGGAATGTTCATAACAAACCTATTTTTGGGTTGAGAGAATTAACATTATAAGTATACTTCAGAAACTGGTTTTTATAAGCCAATATTTCTTACACCTAAAATGGGATTCTAATTCAAAAATTAATATGTGAGTATATTACTTAATTTGTCTGGAATTCATTTTTCTCATCAGCAGAATGAGGATAGCAATGGACAATCTAATGGAATATTGTGAGGATTAAATGAGATCATACAAATGAAGGACCCTGCATCTCCACGCTTCCCTTCACACATCGGTCCCTTTCCCCCCGACTAGAGATGACTCTCTGCACACAGCCGGTTTACAACTCACAACCCCTGATGCCTCCAGCCAAAAACTATCAGAAAAGACACTTATTAGTCCTGATGGAGGGAAGCAAATCCTAGGTCACATTCCCAACCATAGAATGAAAGTGGGAATAGGGGAAGAAAAATGAGGTCCTCTCGATTCAAGTTGTTTGAAAAATGGAAAGGAATTGTTTTGCAGAGGAATAATGGACAAGTTTAACGAGTGTCTAGCCACTTCCAACGCCCACTGCTTGGAGCGGTGTAGTTGAAAGGGGAGGAAGCTGAACTCAGAAGCAAGGCAGAGTCAGGAAGACGAAGGGATGGGGATGCATCAGAAGGATCAGGTGAGTGGTGCCCAGAACAAGACCAGCGTAGGACGGAGATAGTAATGTGAGTGTTAGGTGTCCACGGGAGGACCCTGAGGGCGTTTAAGCAGACTGATTAAGGTATAAGGATCTGGTTCTCTATGCCACCAGTAGAACGGAGTGGTGAGTCTCAACTCAGATTACACATTGTAATCACTTGGGGAAATGATGCCAAAACTCAACTTCTCTGTGCACCAGTGCTGAATCAAATCTCGGAGACAGAGTTTGGGGTGAAATAGAATAGAGTAGTTTTATTGCTTTGCCAAGCAAAGGGGGACACAGTGGGCTGATGCCCTCAAAACTAAGTGTCCCGACCAGGCAATCCCACTCCTAGGCATATACCCTGAGGAAACCAAAGGGNGGGGCCGGGTCTACTGGCCCAGGAAGGTTCCTAAGTATAGATCCACCCCGAGTTTGAAGACCTGAGAACCAGCATACCAGATAGTATAAGCTCCAGTCCAAGTCGGAGTCCAGCGGCAGGAGAAGACCACTGTGCAAGCTGTTGTGTGAAGCTTTCCCTGTGGCTCCAGGAAGAATCCCTTTCTTCTAGGTCTTCAAACTCGGACCGAAACTATACTTGGGGACCTTCCTGGGTCCCCAGATCACCAACTACAGCTCTTGGGGCTTCTCAGCTTCCATAATCATGTGACTTGATCATTCATATAATCTCTTTAATGTATTTGAGTCTGTTTCTCTGAAGGACCCAGACTAATCCTTAGTTTACATTGCTTCTTAATTAATGATTTTGTGCTTGAGCAAAACTTTCTCCATTCACAGTCCTTTTATGGCTCCAAGCTGTACTCAAACTAGGATGTACTCAAATCTAGGATGCTTAGCGCTTTAACTTGGGTGAGCTCAGCTAGAAGGCAACCATGAGCATTCAATGAACGACAGGAAGCTGAGACTGAGGAACTTGGGGCAGGGGCAGAGAGGAAGGGAGTAGCCAGAGGTGCAGCGTGCACTGTTCTGGAGTCTCCCAGGAGGTGAGGGTCCTGTGGAATGGCAGTGACAGCGACATCTGGTATCTCAAGAAATGGAATAGTCAATACGACGCTCCAATCAGTGTGACGATTCTAGATGATCCGTCTGTTTGTAGTCGACTTACAGAGAGCCATGAGCTGCATGTCGGGGGCACAAGGAGCAGGGGAGGTCCAGAACGTGGAAAATCTCAGTCAAGCGGGTTGACTCTTTGGACAAGGTTCCGGATCCAGCAGAGGACCTGGAGGGTTAGGTAGGAACCATCAAATACGTGCTCAATATATACCATGGGAGTGAAGAGAATAGAGCAGCTCGCTGAGAATGGGGGTTCCCATGGGCTCATCCCAGTGACCCCATGTATAATTCCACAGCCTTACCAGCCCAGTGGTGGTATCTGTTCTGTTGCAGCTCTTTTAATGTAACCCAGTGAAGGAGTTCCCAGAAGCTGACAGTCAGATGAATTATGTGAACCACCCTCTTGTAGCGATTACAGATCTATAGCCTTCCTAAGGGGACTGCAACATGACTGGGTCGAGAATTGCACAGATTAGAACCTGAACGAGAGGAAATGGAGATGGTTCATTATGAAATAAATATCAGCAATTAGAATCAGAGACCATGCCTTTTCACACTGTCAATAAAAGAAACATTGTGTGCCCAGGCCGGAACTGGCATGAGACAAGCAAGGAGTCTAGAACCTGGGCACCGGGAGTCCTTCTTGTCGCGAGTAAGTGCCCTCGGTTGACAGTTCCCCTCGGTTGGCAGTGCCCCTAGGTTGGCAGTGCCCTCGGTTGGCAGTGCCCCTCGGTTGGCAGTGCCCCTAGGATGGCAGTGCCGCTAGGATGGCAGTGCCCCTAGGATGGCAGTGCCCCTAGGATGGCAGTGCCCCTCGGTTGGCAGTGCCCTCAGTTGGCAGTGCCCCTAGGATGGCAGTGCCCCTAGGATGGCAGTGCCCTCGGTTGGCAGTTCCCCTAGGATGGCAGTGCCCCTAGGATGGCAGTGCCCTCGGTTGGCAGTGCCCCTAGGATGGCAGTGCCCCTAGGATGGCAGTGCCCTCGGTTGGCAGTGCCCTCGGTTGGCAGTGCCCCTTGGTTGGCAGTGCCCTCGGTTGGCAGTTCCCCTCGGTTGGCAGTGCCCTCGGTTGGCAGTGCCCTCAGTTGGCAGTGCCCCTAGGTTGACAGTGCCCTCGGTTGGCAGTGCCCCTAGGTTGACAGTGCCCTAGGTTGACAGTGCCCTCGGTTGGCAGTGCCCCTAGGTTGGCAGTGCCCCTCGGTTGGCAGTGCCCTCGGTTGGCAGTGTCACTGTAGGAGTGCCCTTCTTGCAGTATTGACCCAAAGATACTTGGTGAAAAACCTAAGAAATTAGGGGGAAACACAGCCNGGCAGTGCCCTCGGTTGGCAGTGCCCTCGGTTGGCAGTGCCCCTAGGATGGCAGTGCCCTCGGTTGGCAGTGCCCCTCGGTTGGCAGTGCCCCTAGGATGGCAGTGCCCTCGGTTGGCAGTGCCCCTAGGATGGCAGTGCCCCTCGGTTGGCAGTGCCCTCGGTTGGCAGTGCCCCTAGGATGGCAGTGCCCTCGGTTGGCAGTGCCCTCGGTTGGCAGTGTCACTGTAGGAGTGCCCTTCTTGCAGTATTGACCCAAAGATACTTGGTGAAAAACCTAAGAAATTAGGGGGAAACACAGCCATCAGGAGAGATTGTTTAAAAGTGAGACGGCAGCGGGGAGGGAGGACACAGCGGACGGCGAGCTCTGCAGAGCGTGCTCGGGGCCCAGGGGCGGCCGCAGAGGGGAACGGCAGTGCTGCGGAAGGAAAGCCGCAGAGGCGCTCACAGGAGACGGGGCCACAGAGGAGCTCGGTGCGAGTGGGGAAGCTGCCCTGTGCAGACAGCCCGATGCCAGAAGAAACGCGTGTCAGTGACAGAACAGGCGAGCGCGTGTGTAGGGGCGGGGGGTGCAGAGAGAGAGATTCGCCAGGAAACAGCCAGCATCCTCGGGGAAGGCAACGGCACCGCACTCCAGTCCTCCCGCCTGGAGAGTCCCACGGACGGGGGAGCCTGGCGGGCTGCAGTCTACGGGGTCGCACAGAGTCGGACAGGACTGAAGTGACTTGGCGGCAGCAGCCAGTACGCTTTTTAAATAGAGGTTTCTGCACTTTGTCGCGTCGTTCTCTATGGCCATGTATTTGCCTTTTGCGCTTACACCTGGGTTTAAATCGGGAGCTCTCCCCTTGTAATCTTGGGCAAGTTGCTTAACGTGTCTGTGCCTCAGTTTCATCTGTAAAGTGGGGCTTACTCTGCATATGGTTGTTGTGAAACTAAGAGAAGAAAGAAAGTGAAAGTGAAGTCTCTCAGTCGTGTCCTGCTCTTTGCGACCCCATGGACTGTAGCGCACCAGGCTCTTCCCTCCATGGGATTCTCCAGGCGAGAGTACTGGAGTGGGGTGCCATTTCCTTCTCCAGGGGATCTTCCTACCCAGGGACCGACCCGCGGTCTCCCGCATTGCAGGCAGACGCTTCAGCCTCTGAGCCACCAGGGAACGTAAAGCGCTCGGAAGAGCATCCGGCGTGTCTTACAACACTCGGCAAGCGCTGCTGCGGCCGCCGCTGCTGCTCTTATCAGTAGGAGCGGTGCCGTGTGAGTCTGCTGCAGCAGCAGCAACCCTGGTGAACAGGACAAAGACTAGCTCTGTAGCAAGCCATTAAATATGTTTACACAAGAGCGCCAGCATCCACAGATATACAGTGGAGGTTGGAATGATTTCCGTCAAGTTATAGTTAACTAGTTAAGGTTGGAGTGTAAAGGGTTTAATATTTGCTTATGTGGAAACTGAACCACCTTACCTATGTCATTTCTATATAGTGCTGGATAATTGAGAGGTCACCATGAGCAGGTAGGAAATATTTGTTTTAAAAAAAATCTACAGGAATTGGTATTGGATTGGCATAGAGCAGGGTTTGGGTGTGGAAGAAAGAAGAATCAAGGGTGATATCTACCTATCAGCATAGATGGTGGTTGTTCCCTGAAAAAAAAGGTGGAGATGAACAGGTAGGGTGAAGTGGAGACTCATGAGTTCAGGACATATTATATTTGAGACATAATGAATCATACAAATGGAAATGATAAATGTGTGGTTGGAGTCAAGTAAAATAACGACTCGGGACACAAATCTGTGGATCATTAGAATACAGGTAATGTCTTGACCAATAAGAATAGACGACGTATCTCAGTAAAACATAGAGAGAAAGAAGAAAAGTATTGCATGTCAACCTAAGAAAAAGTATAAAGTACTGATGGTTGCAGAGAATGTAAACTCATGCAGTTTGAGACCCCCCAGGTGACTCTGCTAATGAACCAGGCAGGAAACCACCACTTTATAGTATTTTTTTGAATAAACTTTCCAACAAAGTTATTTCTCCCATGGTTCAAATAATTCCACAGATGCTGAGAAGGGGAATATGCTTCTCAAAATACTCGGCAAAAATAATTGCTGTGAGAATTCATGAAAAAATCATTAAGACAATATAGAAATACAATAATATAATGTATATAATGAAATATTGTATAATATATGTGTAGAATAAAATACACAATAAAATGTTTTATAACTAGGCTTCTTAAAAAGAGTTGACTAATTGGGTAGATATCAATATACTGGACTGAACAAATATCCTGGTTTCTTCTACCAACCATTTGAGACTAGATAATTAAACGTTCTGAAAACGTGTATGTATTTCTCCCCAAAGCTTGAACCAAGCCTCCCAGCTCCTGTCAGTGCCAGAAGGAATCATGAAGGGGCAGATGGAAACTCTAAAATGGAACAGTAATTACAGTAAAAGAGCATAACTATTGCTTATAATTATATGCCTTTCAAGAGTTCTTTCCTTCTAGTTCTAGAGGTTTGACCCCTTCTGAGGCAGAGTACTTGTAAATACTAGGGAAGTAAGACAGATTTAAAGGTTATCTGTCAGGAGGTGGAGGCACAGACTTCCCAAGCTTCCGTAGCTTCATGGAAGGAGACTGAAAAACACAGTAAATGTCATCTCAAGAAACAGGTGCCCTAAGTCAGAATGAATACGAATAATTTATTTAGATATTAAATTTTAGGGTGACAGCTGTAACTCTTAATGGATAATAGAGAAGCATAAAAAGTAGTTTCACTCAATAAAAAAGAATGAAATTTTGCCATTTGCAGCAACACAGACTTGGAGGGAATTATGCTAAGTGAAATAAGTCAGAGAAAGACAAATACTGTATGATATCACTTATATGTGAAATCTAAAAAATACAGCAAACTGGTGGATGTAACAGAAAAAGAAGCAGACTCGCAGAGACAGAGAACAAACCAGCGGTTACCTGCGAGGACAGGGAAGTGGGAAGGGGCAATACGGAGGTAGGGGATTAAGAAGTATAAACTATTGTATATATAATAAGCCAAAAAAAAAGTCTTCAGTTCAGTTGCTTAGTTGTATCTGANAAAAAAAAAAAAAAAACAGTCTTCAGTTCAGTTGCTTAGTTGTATCTGATTCTCTGCAACCCCATAGACTGCAGTGCGCCAGGCTTCCTTGTCCATCACCAACTCCCAAAGCTTGCCCAAACTCATGTCCATCAAGTCAGTGATGCCATCCAACCATCTCATCCTCTGTCATCCCCTTCTCCTCCCGTCTTCAATCTTTCCCAGCATCAGGGTCTTTTCAGATGAGTCAGTTCTTTGCATAAGGTGGCCAAATTATTGGACGTTTCCGCATCAGTCCTTCCAATGAACACTCAGGACTGATTTCCTTTAGGATGGACTGGTTGGATCTCCTTGCTGTCCATATATATATATATATATATATATATATATATGCAAAAAACAAAACAAAACAGGCAATATAGCCGATATTCTATAATGGCTACAAATGGAGTGTGTCCGTGTCAGCTGCTCAGTCGTGTCTGACTCTTTGCGACCCCGTGGACTGTAGCCCACCAGGCTCCTCTGTCCGTGGGGTTCTCCAGGCAAGAATACTGCAGTGGGTAGCCATTCCCTTCTCCAGGGGATCTCCCCTTGCATCTCAGGTGGATTCTTCACCATCTGAGCTACAGGGAAGCCCCTCTGAAAGAGTTACTCAGGGACCCTTTCCCAAACTCTGGTCCTCTTGTCAATGCAGTTATGTGTGACCCTTCTCTGTACTCTTGAGTAAATAGTCACCCCATTGATTATCACCAATTATTTAAAATACCATAAATTAATAGGATGAGGGATCTAAAAAAAAAGTTTCATGCCAAATAATCTGCTAAAGTTAAGGGATATTCATAAACAAATTTGGCAGTCAAAAAACAAATAAGAATATCCATTCTATGGGGAGACTTTTTTCACTTCAACCTCTCCCAAATAAGGAGGCAACTCCAGAAGACTTCAGATCTCTCTGCGTCACCTCCCTTGATAATCTAATTCTCTCACAATACTCATGTTGATGTAGGTGACTCCCAGATTCAGACTTCTTTCCTNATCCCCTTCCCCTCCCGTCTTCAATCTTTCCCAGCATCAGGGTCTTTTCAGATGAGTCAGTTCTTTGCATAAGGTGGCCAAATTATTGGACGTTTCCGCATCAGTCCTTCCAATGAACACTCAGGACTGATTTCCTTTAGGATGGACTGGTTGGATCTCCTTGCTGTCCATATATATATATATATAAGCAAAAAACAAAACAAAACAAGCAATATAGCCGATATTCTATAATGGCTACAAATGGAGTGTGTCCGTGTCAGTTGCTCAGTCGTGTCTGACTCTTTGCGACCCCGTGGACTGTAGCCCACCAGGCTCCTCTGTCCATGGGATTCTCCAGGCAAGAATACTGCAGTGGGTAGCCATTCCTTTCTCCAGGGGATCTCCCCTTGCATCTCAGGCGGATTCTTCACCATCTGAGCTACAGGGAAGCCCCTCTGAAAGAGTTACTCAGGGACCCTTTCCCAAACTCTGGTCCTCTTGTCAATGCAGTTATGTGTGACCCTTCTCTGTACTCTTGAGTAAATAGTCACCCCATTGATTATCACCAATTATTTAAAATACCATAAATTAATAGGATGAGGGATCTAAAAAAAAAAGTTTCATGCCAAATAATCTGCTAAAGTTAAGGGATATTCATAAACAAATTTGGCAGTCAAAAAACAAATAAGAATATCCATTCTATGGGGAGACTTTTTTCACTTCAACCTCTCCCAAATAAGGAGGCAACTCCAGAAGACTTCAGATCTCTCTGCGTCACCTCCCTTGATAATCTAATTCTCTCACAATACTCATATTGATGTAGGTGACTCCCAGATTCAGACTTCTTTCCTAATCTCTTATTCTCATTTTCAGTGACCAGCTGGATATTTTCACCTGGACCTTCTTAAACTCACCCTGTTCAAACTTGACTGCACCCTCTTCCTGGGAAACCTGCACTTCCCCTTGTGTTTTCTTTTTCTGTTTATGTCATCACCACCCTTTGTCACTCATAAACTGTAAATCTCAGATCTGTCTTTGTCTCTTCCTCTTCTTTGCCTCCGATGCTGTAAACTGTATAATTTTAGCTTCCCAGTTGTCAAGCCCTGAACTTTTACCTCAGTAGAGTCTGATGTTTGTCCCATCTTCCTAATTCCCTCTGCCATTTCCACATCTAGTTCTTGTTATCTCATACCAAGATTAGGGTTGCAGCCACCGCATTTAATATTATCTGCACAGGGGGGTGTTCCAGGAGGCTAGTAAAGCTTAGATTTCAGGACCCAGCATTCACAAGAGCCCCTTCCAATGTCCTGTACTTAACGTCAAATTCTTTCTTGAGGAGCACCCCTTAATTATTTAAGCTTCAGGCCCTCAGCACACCATGTTTCCTGAGGCATGACTAACCATGCCAATCTCTAAGTCAGTGGCCCACCATCAACCCACCCAAGGTGACTACGTGATAGACTCATTCTCCTCTGTCTGATTCAAAAGCGTTCCCACCTATATCCATATTAGTCCACTTAACGTATACTGTTCTTACACCAATGAGTTGCTACAACACACCCTCTTATCACCCAACTCCACTATGCTTCTGCTAACCTCTTTTCCTCTACCATGAACATCCCTCCTGCCTCACCCTCGCCCTTCTCCCTACCACACCCCCAAGGTGAAATTTCACCCTGGGCTAAGGTTCCAAATGAGGTGTCACCATCCATCCCCATGAAGACTCCTTAGATGTTTGCTAACCAGACACAAATCCTCCTTCCTCTAAATTCCTGCTGACTGGAACTTCCCAGATGAAATTATTACTTTATATCCTTGGGTATAAGCAAATAAGGGCCCGCATGTTAAATCCATAAATAAATCCTGTTCATAAGTAGAGCTTTGCTGGCATACAGCCACACCCATTGTTTGTATACTGTCCTGCGGCTGCTTTTACATGACAACACAGGTGACTCTTGCAGCTTTTACCCAGAATATATATTTTTTCACCTTTTAAACTTCCTACAGTTGAGAGGCTTTCTTAGTAGTCAATAATTGATTAAGTAGACTACTTTACTATATCAATTTTTGTTTGCATTGTTATTTCCTGCATCCCAGGTGAAAGACACTTAGAAGGCAAGGAACAAGTAGAGACCTTAAGATGATGTCTGAGTACAACGGGAAGATAAGACTGATTTATACATTAAGGAAATCATTCTTGAGGTCAGAGTTTGTGGATATAAAAATCCTCCCTCAAAAGTGTCTTACTGTGGTGGACAATGAAATGTGATGCTCAGACACCCTTTCAAGATGGGACTCACTCAGCAACTGTGAGGACAGTGATTGGCTGATACCTTTTCCAACATAATGTGTACAAAAACGTTCTGATCTTTGCCAGTGATAGGTGGGAAATGACATCTCAGTGCTTTCAATGTGCATTTCCTTATTATGAACAGGAAGGAGCATTTCTTCATAAGTTTATTTTCATATGTTAAGAATTATTTCATTTCTATAACGTGTCTCTTCATATTCTTTGACTATTTTTCAATTGAACTAGTAGTCTTTTCAATGCTGATTTGTAGACCTTCTTAATATATTAGGGAATTGACTTTTTATCTACACTGTAAGCTGTACTTCATTTTCCTAGTTTGTCACTTGTCTTTTGACTCTGTTTGTTGAAAGGATTGATTCCTACAAGTCTGAATTAGCCTGAACTGTTTGGCTGAAACACATGCACAGCATTGGTTAAGGTATGAAACAAACTGCTTAACAGTGCTGCTTTGTAACCGTAGGTTTTAGGTGAGTTTTGGTGTAGTAGTCTATGCCAGCTTGTTAGCACTGTTGATTGATAACAGTGAGGCTGTTCATTTATACCCAGCCTCACTAAGGCTCTTGGAGGAGCTCTGACTTGAGCTCTTATGTGGAAGGAATATGCTTAAGTGACCAGCAAGGTGCGAACAAGCCCCATCTGAGACTCCTTGGAAGGGAAGGGAAGTCGCTCAGTCGTGTCCGACTCTCTGCGACCCCATAGACTGCAGCCTGCCAGGCTCCTCTGTCCATGGGATTTTCCAGGCAATAGTACTGGAGTGGTTTGCCATTTCCTTCTCCAGGGAATCTTCAGGCTGCAGTCTATGGGGTCGCAAAGAGTCGGACACGACTGAGCGACTTCCCTTCCTTCCCTTCCTTGAGACTCCTTGGGGGCTCCCTGGTTTTGAAACATTTTGTACAGACATCAGTGGTTCCTCATCTGAGAGGTGAAGTGCATCCTGGCCCAGCCATCTGGGCAGAGCACAGCTGAAATTTGTACCTGGTCTCTCCAGGCTGCCCTGAGCTATGGTGCATATCCTTATTTTAATGTTGTTGCTATATTATATAGGTTTCCTGCAATAAACTGTAGATCTGAAAGCCATTGTCCTTTAGGATCCTATGAGTCTTCGTTAGCAGTAAAATGCTGCCACCATCCATCAGAACAGTGAATTCTGCAGTACAGATTCCTTTTATCTTTATATAGTCAAAATTGTCAATCTGCTTTATAGCTTAGGGGTTTGTTGTGCTATTGTTTTATCTATATTATAATGATTTTGTCATCTGATTGTTGACTTATTCTTGGCTTAAAATTGCTTTGCCTGTTGTAGAATCTTGAGTTTCATGTGTGTTGAGTGGGAGCTTTTGCTTTCTCTTTCTCTCTCACTCCTCTTCATCCCAGGTGGACTTATATTGCTGGTTTAAACTCCTTATCCAGAGTGATTTGGAGAAATACAACGAATCCCGTTCAGCCACTAAGCCAGTGACTTGGCGAGGCTGTGCTGCAGCCGCTCAGGCTCACAAAGTCCTACTAGTCACAAGCCCACATGCTTCTTTAGGCCTCGTTTCCAGAGCAGAGAGCACTAAAGAGTTAGCCCCACACAGTTCCTGTAAGCATGCTACCCAAAGCCCAGCAAACCTGTACTTTGAACCTCAGTCAGACCTTTGATTTTCTCCCCATAGAGATGCTCCTCTAGATTTTGAGCTTTATTTACGTCTTTTATATTTTATATATCTTTCCAACATGTTTGTAGCAGAATTTACAACTCTATCTGGATCAGAAGTGTGTGGTGATATACAAATACTTTCCCTATATTTCTCCATCTATATGCTGAAAGAAATAAAATGTTATGCTATTAAATAAGAAATGTATTTCATATGCATATTTTCGTGTCTATAACTATGCTCCCAAGAAGAATTCTCTTCTAAAACCATGATCAGGAGAACAAAGAATGGCTTTCAGAAGAGTTAGATAAATATCCTCTAATCACTCTCAATCAGGACTCCAGCTTGAATTTCTGACACTGCTGTATATTTTAATAATCTCAGCTACTCACTAGGCAATCTTTCCATGTAAGAATAGATCACTGACACATCACTGTAACTAAAGTTCTGAGTGTGATGTTTTGATTAAAAACTAAATTGCTAAGCATTGTACAATAAAAATCAGGCTTCTATGATTATGAGTTTAAGTAGCTGAAAATGCCTGAAATAATAGCCTCTGATCTCTTTTTTCATTGATATAGGCAAGAGGATTAAAGCTGAAAGACCACTGGAGATCTGAGGTCTGAAAGAACACGTGGATGAAATGCCCATCAAAAGACTTTCGGATCTGACTGAGATTGAACTTGAGAAATGCCCATGAAGAGACTTTCGGATCCAGCTGAGAGTGAACTTGAGAGGATTAGAAAGCAAAGCCACTGGCACTCTGAGCCTCCACTAAATCTCTAGAGAACTGTTGTTCTCCAATTATGATGACGTGGAGAAAACCGCATTCACTAAAATTCTTCAGGGACAGCACTACTTGTGCTTGGAAATCCCTCCTCAATAAGCCTGCCTGGGGTAGACGTTGAGACCTGCAAGGAACCTCAGAGTCTGTAGAAGTGACCTGGGGGAAGTCTTCAGTTATGCCAGATGGAGGGGAAGGAAGAAGAAGAAATACAGGCTATAGCAAACAAGATGGCAAGATGCAGTATGCCTGTGAGCTCTTCCTATTTTCCTTCCCCCAACTTTGTAGAGACCCTCATAATACATGTAAAGATTTGATGGGAATGGGTTTTCTCCAGTGGAAACAGTGAGCAGATGGGCCTATGCGTCTAAGGTATTCTGGAACAATTTAGAAACAGCCTAGGAAGACAAGGGAATGCAAGCGAAGAAATGCTAGTCCCAGAGTCAGCAAATATTTTCCATAAAGAACCAGACGAGCGTCTTGGGCCTTGTGAGCCACACAGTCTCTGTAACAGCTGCTCAATTCTGCCATTTTAGTGGGAAAACAATCGTGGGCTGCCAGGAGCCAGCGTGAGGAATCCCACCCGTGACAAGGTCATGGGGCAGAGGTTTGATGGGCAAGGCGAGTCAAATCTCAGGTTTTCCCCCTGGTATTTCCTGAGCATGTACCCCAAAAAACCAAAGTCTGCCGGCCTTTGTACTCTGCTTTTCCACTCTTCTGACACACTCTGGAAAAAGTCATCTCAAGGCTTTAGTCTTCTGCATTTGAAAGGGTGTTTCAATCCAAAAA
>SJYQ01006959.1:137791-147862 GCA_006410935.1 Redunca redunca
AAGACTCTTGAGAGTCCCTTGGACTGCAAGGAGATCCAACCAGTCCATTCTGAAAGAGATCAGTCCTGGGATTTCTTTGGAAGGAATGATGCTGAAGCTGAAACTCGAGTACTTTGGCCACCTCATGCGAAGAGTTGACTCATTGGAAAAGACCCTGATGCTGGGAGGGATTGGGGGCAGGAGGAGAAGGGGAGGACTGAGGATGAGTTGGCTGGATGGCATCACGGACACGATGGATGTGAGTCTGAGTGAACTCCGGGAGTTGGTGATGGACAGGGAGGCCTGGCATGCTGCGATCCATGGGATCGCAAAGAGTCGGACACGACTGAACGACTGAAGTGAACTGAGCATGAATTTATTTACCGAGACCTATCTCTAGGCCTCAGTGTTAGGCAGTGGAGAGACAAAGAAGGAGTGCGTGTCCTGAGCCCTGACTGCTATAAGCAACCCCGGGTGTCTGCTTATGTGCTTATTTGGCGGCACAGGGTCTTCACTGCTGCACTCGGGCTGTCTCTTGCTGCAGGGGTGACTCTAGCTGCCGTGTGTGGTGGCTCCTCATCGTGGTGACTTCTCTTGTTGTGGAGCAGAGCCTCCAGGGCTTGGGTTCAGGTGTTCCTAGTGTCATGAGGGAGACAAATGCCTGAATCAACTACGGTTTGGGCTGAGATTCCTAATGGGACCTTATACAAGACACTATAGAGGGGCTATCACGAGCACCACTGCTGCTAGGCAGCCAGGGTGAACCCGCCCACATCCCTGGCCACAGGGTCCCCCTAGATCAGTCCCGGGGCAGCTATGCTGAGGGCCCAAACCAATGATGGAGCAGGGGCTCATCAGGGATGGAGGAAGGAAACCTTCCCACAGGCCCTACTGAGTGCTCTGATTGGGAAAATGAAACAGAGGAAGCGACAGAAAGGACAGAGGCTCCTGCACACCAGTGAATGGGGCCCTGGACTTGGCACCCTGGGGACATGCAGAGCCCGCAGAGGCAAGCCACTGTCCTCCTGGAAGGTGGTTTCCCAGGCGCTGGCTTCCTCACTCGCAGTAGCCAAGAGAATTTCAAGAGCGAGGTTGACGCGGTTCAGGATGTGGAGGACACTGGAGTTTGGGAGGCCACCATACACGGAGGCTGGTGTCACGTGCCAGGTGAAGCTGAGGAGAGAGGTGCAGACCTGAGCCAGGAGCACACCCTACACGCCTTCCCACCTGAGAGCTCTAAGCAGGCCAGGGAGGCGACGGCGGCCACCAGCAGCTGCAGAGAAGCAGCACGTGGGACACAGAGCGACGGACCGGCAACAGTGCCGGCTGAAGCTGCTTCCACATCTGGACTATTGCAAATAGCAGTTTTCAAATTAGTGTTTTCTGTATTTTCAGGTAAACACCCAGGAGTGGGATTGCTGTGTCATACGGGAGTTCTGTTTTTAGTTTTTTGAGAAATGGCCATACTATTTTTCACAGTGGCTGCTACAATTTATGTTCACACCAACAGTGTGTGAGGACTCCGTTTTCTTTGCATCCTCACCAACACTTGCTATTTATAGATTTTCTGATAGCCGTTTTTACAAGTGTGAGATGATATCTCATTGTGGTTTTGATTTGCGTTTCCCTGGGCTTTCCTGGTGGCGCAGTGGTAAAGAATATATCTGCCAATGCTGGAGTCAGGGGTTCAGTCCCTGGGTTGGGAAGATCCCCAGGAGAAGGAAATAGCAGACCATTCCAGAATTCTTGCCGGGAAAGTCCATGGTCAGGGGAGCCTGACAGACTATAGTCCTTGGGGTCAGGGAGTCAGACAGGACTAGGTCAGGGTTAGGTTAGGGTTAGGGCTGAGCATGCATGGTAATAGCAACCCTGGGCGTCTTGCCATGAATGTGTTGAATGTCTTAATGTCTTCTTTAGAAAAAGACCTATCCAAGTCTGTCCATTTTTAATTACATTGGGTTTTTCTTCATATTGAATCGTATGAGCTGTTTATACATTTTGGATATTAACCCCTCCTTGGTCATATCACTTGCAAATATTTTCTCTGATTCAGCATGTTGTCTATCCACATTGTCAGTGATTTCCTTTGCTGTCCAAAAGCTTTTAGAGGGCTTCCCTGGTGGCTCAGCTGGTAAAGAATCCACCTGCAATGTGGTAGACCTGGGTTCAATCCCTGGGTTGGGAAGATCCCCTAGAGAAGGGAACGGCTACCCACTCCAGTATTCTGGCCTGGAGAATTCCATGGACTGTAGAGTCCATGGGGTCACAAAAAGCAGGACACAATAGAGCAACTTTCCCTTTCAGGTTCCATTTGATTTACTTTTGCCTTTGTTTCCTGTCTTAGGAGACAGATGAATATATATATATATATATGCAAATATGTGTATATGTGTTTACAATTGGGGCTTCCCAGGTGGCACTACTGGTAAAGAACCCACCTACCACCCAAGACGGACGAGTCATGGTGGAGACTTCTGAAAAAATGTGGTCCACTGGAGAAGGGACTGGCAAACCACTTCCGCACTGTTGCCTTGAGAACCCCATGAATAGTTCAAAAAGGCAAAAAGATATGACAGTGAATTATGAACTCCCCAGAACTCCCCAGAAGGATGTGACTGATGATGGAAGTAAAGTCCAATGCTATAAACAGCAATATTACATAGGAACCTGGAATGTCAGGTCCATGAATTAAGGCAAATTGGAAGTGGTCAAACAGGAGATGGCAAGAGTGAACATCGACATTCTAGGAATCAGTGTACTAAAATGGACTGAAATGGGTGAATTTAACTCAGATGATCATTATATCTACTACTGCGGGCAGGAATCCCTCAGAAGAAATGGAGTAGCCATCATGGTCAACAGAAGAGTCTGAAATGCAGTACTTGGATGCAGTCTCAAAAGAGACAAAATGATCTCTGTCTGTTTCCAAGGCAAACCATTCAGTATCACAGTAATTCAAGTCTATGTCCTAACCAGTAACGCTGAAGAAGCTGAAGTTGAACAGTTCTATGAAGACCCACAAGACCTTCTAGAACTAACATCCAAAAAAGATGTCCTTTTTATTATATGAGACTGGAATGCAAAAGTAGGAAGTCAAAGGATACCTAGCATAACAGACAGATTTGGCCTCAGAGTACAGAATGAAGCAGGGCAAAGGTCACAGAGTTTTGCCAAGAGAACACACTGATCATAACAAACACCCTCTTCCAACAATACAAGAAGACTCTACACATGGAAATCACCAGGTGGTCAATACCAAACCCAAATTGGTTATATTCTTTACAGCCAAGGATGGAGAAGCTCCATACAGTCAGCAAAAACAAGACTGGGAGCTGACTGTGGCTCAGATCATGAACTCCTTATTGCCAAATTCAGACTTAAATAGAAGAAAGTAGGGAAGACCACTAGACGATTCAGGTATGACCTAAATCAAATCCCTTACAATTATACAGGGGAAGTGACAAATAGATTCAAGGGATTAGATCTGATAGATAGTGTGCCTGAAGAACTGTGGACAGAGGTTCATGACATTGTACAGGAGGCAGGGATCAACACCACCCTCATGAAAAAGCAATGCAAAAGGGCAAAATGGTTGTCTGAGGAGGCCTTACAAATAGCTGTGAAAAGGAGAGAAGCAGAAGGCAAAGGAGAAAAGGAAAGAAATGCCCATTTGAATGCAGAGTTCCAAAAAATAACAAGGAGAGATAAGAAAGCCTTCCTCAGTGATAAATGCAAAGAAATAGGGGAAAAAAATAAAATGGAAAGACTAGAGATCTCTTCAAGAAAATTAGAGATACCAAGGGAACATTTCATACAAAGATGGGCTCAATAAAGGACAGAAATGGTATGGACCTAACAGAATCAGAAGATATTAAGAATAGGTGGCAAAAATACACAGAAGAAAGAACTATACAAAAGATCTCTTCATGTTCCAGATAATCACGATGGTTTGATCACTCACCTGGAGCCAGATATCCTGAAATGCGAAGTCAAGTGGGCCTTAGGAAGCATCACTATGAGCAAAGCTAATGGAGGTGATGGAATTCCAATTGAGCTATTTCAATTCTTCAAAGATGATGCTGTGAAAGTGCTGCACTCAATATGCCAGCAATTTGGAAAACTCAACAATGGCCACAGGACTGGAAAAGATCAGTTTTCATTTCAGTCCCAAAGAAAGGCAATGCTAAAGAATGCTCAAACTACTCCACAATTGCACTCATCTCACACACTAGCAAAGTGATGCTCAAAATTCTCCAAGCAAGGCTTCAACAGTGCCTGAACCATGAACTTTCAGATGTTCAAGCTGGACTTAGAAAAGGCAGTGGAACCAGATATCAAATTGGAAACATCAGTTGGATCATCAAAAAAACAAGAGGGTTCCAGAAAACATCTACTTCTGCTTTATTGACTACGCCAAAGCCTCTGACTGTATGGATCACAACAAATTGTGGAAAATTCTTCAAGAGATGGGAATACAAGACCACCTCACCTGCCTCCTGAGAAATCTGTATCCTGGTCAAGAAATAACAGTTAGAACCAGGCATGGGACAGCTGAATGGTTCCAAATTTGGAAAGGAGTACATCAAGGCTGTATATTGTCACCAGCTTATTTAACTTATATGCAGAGTACATCATGAGAAATGCCAGGATGGATGAAGCACAAGCTGGAATCAAGATTGCAAGGAGAAAAATATCAATAACTTCAAATATGCAGATGATACCACCCTTATAGCAGAAAGCAAAGAAGAACTAAAAAGCCTCTTGATGAAAGTGGAAGAGGAGAGTGAAAAAGTTGGCTTAAAACTCAACATTCAGAAAAGTAAGATCATGGCATCTGGTCCCATCACTTCATAGAAAATAGATGGGGAAACAGTGGAAACAGTGACAGACTTTATTTGAGGGGGCTCCAAAATCACTGCAGATGGTGACTGCAGCCTTGAAATTAAAAGACACTTGCTCCTTGGAAGAAAAGTTATGACCAACCTAGACAGCACATTAAAAAGCAGAACATTACGTTGCCAACAAAGGTCCATCTAGTCAAAGCTGTGGTTTTTCCAGTAGTCATGCATGGATGTGAGAGTTGGACTATAAATAAAGCTGAGCACCAAAGAATTGATGCTTTTGAACTGTGGTATTGGAGAAGACTCTTGAGAGTCCCTTGAACTGCAAAGAGATCCAACCAGTCTATCCCTAAGGAAATCAGTCCTGAATATTCATTAGAAGGGCTGATGCTGAAGCTGAAACTCCAGTACTTTGGCCACCTCATGCGAAGAGCTGACTCATTGGAAAAGATCCTGATTCTGGGAAAGATTGAAGGTGGGAGGAGAAGGGGACGACAGAAGATGAGATGGTTGGATGACATCCCTGACTCAATGGACATGAGTTTGAGCAAGCTCTGGGAGTTGGTGATGGACAGGGAAGCCTGGCGTGCTGCAGTTCATGGGGTCACAAAGAGTCAGACATGACTGGTGACTGAACTGATGTTTACAATTTGGGCTTCCCAGGTGGCACTCTGGTAAAGAACCTACCTGCCAAGGCAGGAGGCATAGAGACATTGGTTTGATCAGGAAGATTCTCTGGAGGAGGGCATGGCAACCCACTCCATATTATTGCCTGCAGAATCCCATGGACCGAGGAGCCTGGTGGGTGCTGTCCATGGAGTTGCAAAGAGTTGGACACGACCGAAGCAACTTAGCACATAGCTACAATTTATGTCAAAGAATGTTCTGCCATGTTTTCCTCTAGGAGTTTTATGATTTCCAGTCTTATATTTAAGTCATTGTCCACTTTGACTTTATTTTGTATGTTGTGTAACAAAATGTTCAAATTTCATTCTTTTGCATGTAGCTGCAGTTTCTCCAGAACCATTTATTGAAGAGACTGTTTTTCCATCATGTATATTCTTACTTCCTTTGCCATAAATTGACCATGAGTGTGTGGGTTTATTTCTGGGCTGTCTATTCTTTTCCATTGGTCTATATGTCTGCTATTGTGCCCATGCCATACAGTTCTGATGATTGTGGCTTTGTAACACAGTCTGACGTCAGAGCACATTGAAAGGTGGCAGTTGCAAGCTGTGTGCCACGCCAGGATTTGTGACCTCTGGAGGAGAGGATTGCAATCCAGGGCCAGACACGAGGCTTGACTACTCAGAGCTTTTTGTGTAGCAAAGTTTATTAAAGTATAATAGAGATAGGGAAAGCTTCTGACATAGACATCAGAAGGTGACAGAAAGAGTGCCCACTTGCTAGTTTTTAGCAAGGCATTTTATGTCTGTTAGCAAGCTTCTAATCAGATAAAAGAGACAACTCAAGGGCTGGAGCAGTTTCACCAGGCCCCTCTCCCACAATATGCATTTTGAGATAGAATGGCAATTGACATGGTTACTGCTTTCTTGAGCCATTATCAGCCCAAGGTTTGAGAAAAGGGAAAAAAAGGCTAGTCTTAGGCAGAACCAACTTGAAGAAAGGCAGATTCCAAAGCAAATACATAGTGTAATTAACATAGTTGAAGCAGAACTTTTCCCTAAGAAAAATGCATTGGTTAGCTCGAAGTGTGAGAAAAGTTGAGTTCAGGTGGAACCAGGTGTCACCAACAGAGAAGGGAAAAGCAAGCGCCTGTCACTTGCCGTTTATCTCCTCCTTCGGCTTGGGGACCTCTGGCCTCCCTACCAAGGCAGTTAACACTCTCGACGTGATAGCTCCAGCTCTATTGGTTTTCTCAAAGTTTTTGTTTGTTTTGTTTTGTTTTTACTATTTTAAGGTTTTTTGTGTTTCCATACAAATTTTAAAATTATTTGCACTACTTCTGTGACAAGTGCCATTGTTATTATGATAAGGATTACATTGAATCAGTAGATGGCCTTGGGCATTGTGACCATTTACCAATATTAATTTTTCCAACCCATGAACATGATATACCTTTCCATCAATTTGTCAGTTTCATCAATGTCTTATAGTTTTTCAAGTACAAGTCTTGTACCCCCTTAGATAGTTTTATTCCTAGGTATTTTATTCTTTTTGATGGAATTGTAAATAGAATTATTTCCTTCATTTCTCTTTCTGCTAGTTCATTGTTAATTTATAAAAATGCAGCATAATTCCATATATTAAGTTTGTATCCTACTACTTTAAAAGTGCTAGTTGCTCAATTGTGTCTGTCTCTCTGCAATCCCATGGACTATAGCCAGCCAGGCTACTCTGCCCATGGAATTCTCCAGGCAAGAATACTGGAGCAGGTTGCCATTTCCTTCTCCAGGGGATCTTCCCCACCCAGGGATCAAAGCTGGGTCTCCCGCACTGCAGGCAGATTCTTTACTATCTGAGCCACCAGGAAAGCCAAATTTATTTCGTACTTCTAATAAATTTTTGGTGATGGACAGGGAGGCCTGGCGTGCTGCAAATCATGGGGTCACAAAGAGTCGGACGTGACTGAGCAACTGAACTGAACTGAATAAATTTTAGTGACATTATAAGGATTTTCTATGTATAGTATCATGTTCTCTACCAACAATGACACTTTTGCTTCTTTCTGTTTTGAATTCCTTTTATTTCTTTTTCTTATCTGCTGAGGCCAGGACTTCTTATACTGTGCTGAATAAAAGTGGTAAGCATGGTGACTTTGAGAAAATGCTTTCAGCTTTTTACTGTTGAGTATGATGTTATCTGTGGGTTTATTATGTGTACACGTGTGCTAAGTTCCTTCAGTCATGTCCGGCTCTTTGCAGCCCTATGGACCATAGCCCACCAGGCTCCTCTGTCCATGGGATTCTCCAGGCAAGAATACTGGAGTGGGTTGCCATCCTCTCCTCCAAGGGGTATTCCCAGCCCAGGGATCAAAACCATGTCTCTTACATCTCCTGCATTGGCAGCGGGGTTCTTCACCATTAGTGCCACTGGGGAAGCCCTAGCTTTATCATATATGGCCTTTATTGTGTTGAGGTCTGTTCCCTGTATATCCACTTCATTAGGAGTTTTTATCATAAACAGATACTGAATTGTGTCAAAGTTTTTATCTGTTGGGATGATAGTCTGTTACGATTTCTTCAGTTTGCTAAAGTGATGTATCACACTGATTGATTTGTGGATACTGAACCATCCTTGTATCCCTGGGGAAAATTCCACTTGATCATGGGGTATGATGCTTTAATGTATTGTTGGGTTCTATTTGAAGTTTTTTCATCTGTGTTCATCAGTGATATTGACCTGTAATTTTCTTTCTTTGTAATATCTTTGTCTGGATTGGTAATAGAGTGGCCTCAAGGAGTGAGTTCAGAAGTATTCCTTCCTCTACAACTTTTTGAAATAGTTTGAAAAGATCTTAACTCATCTTTAAATGTTTAGTAGAATTTGCCCATGTCTGGACCTGAAATTTTGCTTTATTTATTACTGATTCCATTTTATTGCTGGTAATTGAATGGTTCGTATTTTCTGTTTCTTCCTGGTTCAGTCTCAGGAAATTATACATTTCTAGGAATTCGTCTGTTTCTTCTAGGTTGTCCATTTTATTGGTATATAGAAATCTCTTATGATCCTTTGTATTCCTGTGTATCAGATGTAACTTCTTTTTCATTTCTGATTTTATTGATTTAGATCATCTCTTTTTCATGATGATTTTAGTTAAAGGTTTATTTTGTCTATTTTCTCAAAGAATCAGTTATTCGTTTTATATGTCTATCTCTACTTCATTTATTTCCACTTCAACCTTTATGATTTCTTTCCTTTCCTTCAGTTCAGTTCAGTTCAGTCACTCAGTTGTGTCCAGCTCTTTGCGACCCCATGAACTGCAGCACGACAGGCCTCCCTGTCCATCACCAAAGCCCGGAGTCTGCCCAAATCCATGTCCATTGTGTTGGTGATGGCATCCAACCATCTCATCCTCTGTTGTCCCNCATCTCATCCTCTGTTTTCCCCTTCTCCTCCCACCTTCAATCTTTCCCAGCATCAGGGTCTTTTCAAGTGAGTCAGCTCTTCACATCAGGTGGCCAAAGTATTGGAGTTTCAGCTTCAGCATCAGTCCCTCCAATGAACACCCAGGATGGATCTCCTTTATGATGGACGGATTGGCTCTCCTTGCAGTCCAAGGGACTCTCGAGAGTCTTCTTCAACACCACAGTTCAAACGCATCAATTCTTCGGTGCTCAGCTTTCTTTATAGTCCACCTCTCACATCCCTACATGACCACAGGGAAAGCCACAGCCTCGACTGGACGGACCCTCGCTGGCAAAGTCCTTGCCTTGGTAGTTATGATTCCTAACGTTGAGTTTTGTTTGCTCTTCTTTCTCTAGTTCCTTCAAGTGTAAGTTTAGGTTAATTTACCCGATTTTTTTGTTTCCTAGTATTGCTGTAAACTTCCCCCTCAGAACTGCTTTTGTGACCAATAGGTTTGGGATCAGTGTGTTTTATCTCTGATATTTCTTTATTTCCTCTTTGACTTCTCCAGTAATCCACTGGTTGCTTAGTAGCATGTTTTTTAGTCTCCCTGTGTTTGTGGACTTGCAGGATTTTCTTTCTTGAGGTTGATTTCTAATCTCACACTGTTATGGTCAGTTAAAATTTTTTTAAAAATGGACTAAAATAATGTAATTTCTTCCTAGCCAACACAAAGCTAGAAATGCTACATAAAATATAACCATATCTGAATTGGGTTTTGTTTTATTTCGTTTGAGTTCACAGGAAAAAGAGGGGAACCACCAGGTGCCATAAAGGAAAAGTGAGCTAAATATCAGAGTAGTGAGGACTTGCTCTGATATGAGACTTCCCTGAGATGAGACAGGTACTTTCCTAATATCTGGGTGGTAGTGAGGACTTGCTCTGATATGAGACTTCCCTGAGATGAGACAGGTACTTTCCTAATATCTGGGCGGTAGTAAGGACTTGCTCTGATATCAGACTTCCCTGAGATGAGACAGGTACTTTCCTAATATCTGGGTGGTAGTGAGGACTTGCTCTGATATTAGACTTCAGACTGGTTCCAAATAGGAAAAAGAGTCCATCAAGGCTGTATATTGTCACCCTGCTTATTTAACTTCTATGCAGAGTACATCATGAGAAACGCTGGACTGGAAGAAACACAAGCTGGAATCAAGATTGC
>SJYQ01006959.1:147964-173283 GCA_006410935.1 Redunca redunca
TGGCAGAAAGTGAAGAGGAACTAAAAAGCCTCTTGATGAAAGTCAAAGAGGAGAGTGAAAAAGTTGGCTTAAAGCTCAACATTCAGAAAACAAAGATCATGGCATCCAGTCCCATCACTCCATGGGAAATAGATGGGGAAACAGTGGAAACCGTGTCAGACTTTATTTTTTGGGGCTCCAAAATCACTGCAGATGGTGACTGCAGCCATGAAATTAAAAGACGCTTACTCCTTGGAAGAAAAGTTATGACCAACCTAGATAGCATATTCAAAAGCAGAGATATTACTTTGCTGACTAAGGTCCGTCTAGTCAAGGCTATGGTTTTTCCTGTGGTCATGTATGGATGTGAGAGTTGGACTGTGAAGAAGGCTGAGTGCCGAAGAATTGATGCGTTTGAACTGTGGTGTTGGAGACAACTCTTGAGAGTCCCTAGGACTGCAAGGAGATCCAACCAGTCCATTCTGAAGGAGATCAATCCTGGGATTTCTTTGGAAGGAATGATGCTAAAGCAGAAATTCCAGTACTTTGGCCACCTCATGCGAAGAACTGACTCATTGGAAAAGACTCTGATGCTGGGAGGGATTGGGGGCAGGAGGAGAAGGGACGACCCAGGATGAGATGGCTGGATGGCATCACTGACTTGATGGACGTGAGCCTGAGTGAACTCCGGGAGCTGGTGATGGACAGGGAGGCCTGGCGTGCTGCGGTTCATGGGGTCATGAAGAGTCGGACACGCCTGAGCGACTGGACTGAACTGAACTGAACATCAAACTGAACTTCAGACATTAGGGCAGGTAGGTACGGATCTTGGTAGTCCTACTAACGTCTTACAAACACCTGGGTAACCAGCTTCTTCATAACTGATTCTTGAATACAGTGCTTCCCAAGCTTACATGTATGTAGAGTCCTCACATATCTGCTTCTCTAATACACTTCCTCCGAAGCTGACATGCACGTAGAATCCTCACATCTCATTTTCTGATACAGTGCTTACATGTATGTAGAATCATCACATATCTGGTTTTCTAATGCAGCGTTTCCCAAACTTACATGCGTTTAGAATCATTTGAAGATGTGGTTGGCATACAGATTCTGACTGAGCAAGTCTAGAGGTTCTAAGGGCTTCCCAGATGCTGATGCTGCTGGTCTAGAGGCCGTATTTTAAGTAAGCATGCTGTTGCAGAGCCAGAACATTTTCAAAAACAAAAGTAAAAAAGCATCATTCCCTTATTTATACAAAAATATTCTAGGGCCAACCATAGAGTAGCTGAGTCTATCCTATCAACACCGTTACCAGCATGTACTCCAAACATCCAACCCATTTCACAGCACAGAACAGGCTTGACGGAAAAACAAAGTTGCATCTGAAGCTGACGTGGAAGGCAAAGCAGGGGAGATGGAAGGGAATGAGGAGAGGTCAACAGGATCAAGTATTCTCTTCACACTTAATTGCCAGGCTAGCTAAGTTGTCAGCTTTTCATATTTTCTATCTTTACACTATTAATATTTTCAGTAATGATAATTTGTCCAACTTAAGACAAAACATAAATACCACTTGAGATGCACCAGGGGGCCCAACAGGGCTCTAATCCATCAACTCAGATTTAAGAAGATTTAACACAACACTTGAAGAGCATAGAAGGGTGAGGCAAGAATGTTTGATAATAGCCAGCGTCAGGTGGTGCTAGAGGTAAAGAACCCACTTGCCAGTGCAGGACACCTAAGACACTCAGGTTCGATCCCTGGGTGGGGAAGATCCCCTGAACAAGAGGATGGCAACCAGCTCCAGTATTCTTGCCTGGAATCCCATGGACAGAGAAGCTTGGCAAGCAACAGTCCATAACTTCGCAAAGAGTCAGACACAACTGAAGCAACTTAGCCCACAAGTGTCAAAAGGTTCATCTTTAATGAGCAACATGATAACTTTCTATTAAATAAACTCACACTCCAGCCTGAATGGTCCAGAAAGTCATTCATGTCTGCCATCATTTCAACACTTGGCAAATGAACACTCCTTGTGTCTATGCTTTGGGATCCACAGTCAGCTCACTGAACACCTGGGCAAGAAGCAAGTCATGTAGCTCTAATTGATTCACACCCAAGATAAAAGAGATGGAGAGAGAAAAGGAGATTATATTGTGTCATTCTTGTTCAGTCACTATGTCATGTCCAACTCTTTGCAACCCCAAAGACTGTATCCCACCAGGCTCGTCTGTCCATGGGATTTCCCAGGCAAGAATCCTGGAGCGGGCTGTCATTTCCTCCTCCAGGGCCTCTTCCTGGATCAGACGTAGAACGCATGTCTCCCGCACTGGCTGGTGGACTCCTTGCCACTGTTCACCAGGGAAGCCCTACATTGTGTCAACTCCCCCAAACTGAATTAGAGATTTTTTCAGGACAAGCTAAACTAACTCTTCTCAGGATTAAAATGCATAAAATTTCAGTTCAGTCACTCAATTTTGTCCGACTCTTTGCAACCCCATGGACTGCAGCACACCAGGCTTCCCTGTCCAACATCAACTCCTGGAGTTTGCTCAAACTCATGTCCATTGAGTCAGTGATGCCATCCAACCACCTCATCCTCTGTCATCCCCTTCTCCTGCCTTCAATCTTTCCCAGCATCAGGGTCTTTTCAAATGAGTCAGTTCTCCTCATCAAGTGGCCAAAGTATTAGAGTTTCAACTTCAGCATCAGTCCTTCCAATGAATATTCAGGACTGATTTCCCTAAGGATTGACAGGTTTGATCTCTTTGCAGTTCAAGGGCCTCTCAAGAGTCTTCTCCAACACTGCAGTTCAAAAGCATAAATTCTTCAGCACTCAGCTTTCTTTCCAGCTCTCAAATCCATACATGATTACTGGAAAAACCATAACTTTGACTAGATGAGCCTTTGTTGGCAAAGTAATGTCTCTGCTTTTTAATACGCTGTCTAGGCTGGTCATAGTTTTTCTTTCAAGGAGCAAGTGTCTTTTAATTTCATGTCTGTAGTCACCATCTGCAGTGATTTTGGAGCCCGAGAAAATAGTCTCTCCCTTTTTCCATTGTTTCCCATCTGTTTGCCATGAAGTGATCGGATCATACAGGTGGCCCAAAGGCACGTTGAAAGATATCCAGCACAGCTAATTATTAGAGCTGCAAATAAGAACTACAGTGAGGGGTCGCCTCACATCACTCAGAATGGCTACCGTTAAACAGACTACAAATACAATGCGAGAGAGTGTGGATCCAAGGAAGCCCTCCTACATTGCTGGTGGGAATGTAAACCGGTACACTATGGAAAACAATGTGGAGATTACTTTAAAAACAGAGCCACCATATGATCCAGAGATCTCACTTTGGGCATTTATGTGGATAAAACCATGGCTTGGAAAGACACACGCACCCCAACGTTCACTGCAGCACTATGTACGGTAACCAGGACACGGAAGCAACCTAAGCGTCCATCAGCAGAGGAATGGATGAAGAAGCGGTACACATATACATCAGAATATCACCCAGCCATAAAAAGAGAATGAAGTCATGTCATTAGAAGCAACACAGATGTGCCCAGAGACGTCATACTGAGTGAAGTGAGACGACGAGAGACAGATATCGTATGATAGCACTTACATGTGGGATATTAAAAAGTAAATGGTACAAAACAGAAATAGAGTTGCTAATGTAGAAACTAAATTTATGGTCACCAGGGAGCAAAGCGGGGAAGGATAACCTGGAAGATTGGTGTTGACATATGCACATTACTTTATACAAAATAAATAACTAATAAGGACCTACTGTGTGGCATAGGGAGCCCCACTCAGTACTCTGTAATGAACTATGGGAAAGAATCAAAATGAAGAGTGAATATATGTATACGTATAATGGGTTCACTGTGCTGAAACTAACACAACACTGTAAATTTATTTTTAAAAAATTAACTCTTGTATGAGACTTGAATATATCACATTCCTTCTCCAGGGGATCTTCCCGACCCAGGGATCAAACCCTGGTGTCCTGCATTCCAGTCACTTAATTCCAGACACTTTAACCTCTGAGCCACCAGGGAAGTCCACATTCTTATTTAAACCACCATAATTTAGCCCCTCTGTTACAATAACTTTTCCTGTATGTTATCTACTGCTGTAGCCTCTGAAGAAGCTGTCAAAAACTACATCTTACTAAATTAATCTGATGAAGCAATTTCACACCTTCCTAGAAAAGTTATATCAACCATGCATTAAAATTTACTGTGTTTTTAATAATAAAATAGATATATTTATGGGCAAACATATTTAAAGGAGATTGGAGAATTTAGCCATTTTTATAACTGTTAAATCATTGTGCTTTAAATAATAAGAGAAATGTATTTAAAGGCAATACAACTAAAATTGGAAAAGATAGTTGTTTGTATCACTATCAGTCATTTTTATTTTCAGTTATTCAGTAAAAGATGATATGTGGTATAAAGGGAAAAATTATTTGTATAAATCATCAACGCCAACTCTGTTTCCAAATCAGAGTGAACACTGATTCTTCCTGTTCCCGCAGACATACAGCTGATGCACTCAAAAACGTATCATTGGCATACTTCCTTAGGCGGATTTTCCCAGCACTTTCCCTCTCTCTGTGACTCCATGGATTAAGCGAACAGCACAGCTTTTGTTACAAGAGGCACTTCCGTCTGGACATCAGACTTAGGAACTGCTCTCTGTTCCTTCGTCTGGCACTCAGGACACAAAGACGGCTGTCTGGTCGCTGCCCTCCGGGGTCTCACAGCCCAGAGCGGGGCTGTCGTGCAGTTGCCCAGCCACGTCCGACCTTTGTGACCCCGTGGACTGCAGCACGCCAGGCTTTCCTGTCCTTCACTACCTCCCAGAATTTTCTCATGTCTGTTGACTCAATGATGCCTTTCATCCTCTGCCAGACATCTAAAAAGATTATCACATACAAATCAGCACACGAGAGCAAGTGCTTCAGGAGAGGCCGAGCAGACACCTCACCCCTTCATGCCGGCCTTCTTCCACACTCGTATCCCAGCTTCCATCGAGTATACACTGATCGAACCAAACAAATTCAAATACAAGATGCATCCATGGGAATTCTGTGGCCTTAAATGAGCTATTTCTTTAAGTCATACTTTCTTCATCAGTAAAATGGAAAAACTGACCCTTACCTCATAAGATCGTTTTGAGGAATAAATGAAATAACATGTATAAAGTACCTTCACATAGTAAGGACTTAATATTCCAAGGTTCCTTCTCTCTTCCCCTTCTGACAACGACTTGAAGATAGAAATATTCATATATTAGATTTATTATAAACCTCCTCACTTTCACTAATTTCTATACTAAACACTCTGTCATGTATTTCTATTTTCAGCCTATAAATCTCTTGTGGAAAATATATTCTGATGGTTTATTATTTTCTATAAGGAACAGTATTTTCATATAATAGCTCTAAATTTGCTGCATCAAGGGTCAATGGACTTACTCTATTTCTTAACCTGTGGTGATTTATTGCACAAATTTGTTAACATGAGCCAAACTGTAATTTCATCAGCTGAATCCAGACATGAGGAAAACAGTCTATCTTCAGTCAATGAAGATCAGAAAATCCCAATCCACCAGGCCAAAACTGCAACATAAATCAGTCGCCCAACTCTAGCCATGTTGGAAACACAACCCAACAGAGATTAGATCTTGCACTATCCATGGGGTGAAATTCAATATGCACCACCTACACACACAGAAACTCCAGTCACAGAAACGAATATGAAAACTAATATGAAAAAGGAGTTCTGGGGAAAGCAAAGATGAAACTTCCCTGTAGGGAAGCCTCCACAACTATAAACATAAGCCTCTACTACTACGAAAATACACATAAAACTATACATATATACACTCACATATGTATGATAACAACATACACAGAAAACTATACATATACACACTCACATATGTATGAAAACAACATACACATAAAACTATACATATACACACTCACATATGTATGATAACAACATACACATAAAACTATATACATATATATATGTATATATATATATACACACACACATATGTATGATAACTTCTTTTAAATTCATGTTACTGTAAAATTCAGGTGCCGAAAAATACATAAGCGACTTTACCTTCTTGATAGGAAAGGGTAGCTTGTGGAAAAGCAATTCTTCCTCCAAGAACAACTATAAAGTATCTAATTCAACACCAAAGAATATCTGCCTGAAGGCTCAAAGAGCTACCAAGGAAATTGGGAATTGAGAAGCCAAGGTCACCAAAAGGTTAAACCAAGTAAACCACTTTTACCTTCAAAGCATTTGCAAATACTTTGCACGGTGTAAGAATATAGGAAGAGAACTGCAGAAGCAGAACTTGTGACAGTCAGAAAAATGATGACCTGGGCCCCCGAAGGCAGCTAGTAGTCGAAAGCCAAGCTCCTGAACAGAAAGGAAGTGGAGCGGCTCACACATAGTGCTATTCTACCCAAGGCTTGTGTTCAGTGCTTACACTGCATGGGGCAGAAATCTAAGGGGTTAAACATAAGGATGCCAAAAAGAAGGAAGAATATTGAATAGTCTCAAGTGCCAAGGAGGCCAAAATTAGAATTCAAGACCAGAAAGTACAAGGGTTCTAGTAAACAAGTCATCTGGACTTTCAGCGGAACCTCAAGATGGCTGCATGCCAGGCACAGGTATAAACCAAATACCATGTGATAATGTTTTTATGTTTTTATGGAAAGCAAAAAATGATGCAAATGAACTTATTTACAAAATAGAAATAGATTCATAGACATAGAAAACAAATTTGTAGTTATTAAAGCGGAATGTGGGTGAAAGGACTAACAGATACACACCACATAAAATAAACAGCCAGGACCTACTTTACAGCTCAGTTCAGTCAGTTCAGTTCAGCTCAGTCACTCAGTCGTGTCCGACTCTTTGCGACCCCATGAATCACAGCACGCCAGGCCTCCTTGTCCATCACCAACTCCTGGAGTGCACTCAGACTCACGTCCATCGAGTCCGTGATGCCATCCAGCCATCTCATCCTCGGTCGTCCCCTTTTCCTCCTGCCCCCAATCCCTCCCAGCATCAGAGTCTTTTCCAGTGAGTCGACTCTTCACGTGAGGCGGCCAGAGTACTGGAGCTTCAGCTTTAGCATCATTCCTTCCAAAGAAACCCCAGGGTTGATCTTCAGAATGGACTGGTTGGATCTCCTTGCAGTCCAAGGGGCTCTCAAGAGTCTTCTCCAACACCACAGTTCAAACGCATCAGTTCTTCGGCGCTCAGCCTTCTTCACAGTCCAACTCTCACATCCATACATGACCACAGGAAAAACCATAGCCTTGACTAGACGGACCTTAGTCGGCAAAGAAATGTCTCTGCTTTTGAATATACTATCTAGGTTGCTCATAACTTTTCTTCCAAGGAGTAAGCATCTTTTAATTTCATGGCTGCAGTCACCATCTGCAGTGATTTTGGAGCACAGGTGACCATATACAATATCCTATAACAAACCATAATGGAAAAGAATATTAAGAAGAACATATAATATATGAACTGAATCACCCTGCTGTACGTCAGAAAGTAGCACAGCATTGCAAACCAGCTGCAGCTTTAGAAAAAGACACTGACGACAACACAGATGCAAAAACATATGTTCATGGGTTGGAAAAATAAATGTTAAAATGACTGTACTGGGCTTCCCTGGTGGTCTGGCGGCTGAGAGTCCACCTGCGAAAGCAGAGGACACAGTGCAGGTTTGGCTCCTGGTCTGAGGAGATCCCACACGCCCTGGAGCACCTAAGCCATATGCCACGACTGCGGAGCCCACGCACTCTAGGGCTCAGCAATGAGAAGCCTGTGCACCACAGTGAAGAGGAGCCCCATTCACTGCGACTGGGAAACGGTGAGGACCCAGCACAGCCTAGACCAAAAAGGGTTTGAAGAGGATGACACTGCCCGAGACAGGCGATAGATTCAATGCGACCTTATCAGAATACTAACGGCACTTTGCACAGAGCTAAAACAAAGACTTTAAAATTTTTATGGAAACACACACACACACACACACACACACAAACCCACATAGCCAAAACAATCTTGAGAAAGAAGCACAGAAGTAGAGGAATCACACTCCCTGCCTTCAGACTATACTACAAAGGTCGGTAATCAAAACAGCATGGGGGCTTTCCCGGCAGCGCAATAATAAAGCAGCCACCCACCAGTGCAGAGACACGGGTGCCGGGAGCCAGCACGGGAGATGCCACCCATGACAAGGTCACGCGGAAAGGCCTGATGGGTGAGGCGAGTCCGGTCTCGAGGACTCTGTCTGAGCATCTACCCCGAAACCAAATCTGCCTGTTTACTGTCTGCTATACTGCCCTCTTCTGACATTACCACCTTTCTCTGCAAAGAGTTAACTCAGAGCTCCAGTTAACAGCCTCCTGCATATAACCCCCTCTCGGCTTAACCCCTTTGATGGCTTTCTAACCTATCTGACCGGTCTTCTATACAACTTCTGGATTGTTTACAGCCCCCAACTGTGAGAGGCACGAAGCTCAAAACATCTTAAAGATACAGAGCCTTTTGGAGCTAAGAATCAGTTTGGTGAAGAGTTTGTTGAGTTAATGTTTGCTGCCAGGCCTCCATATCCTTTATCTTTTAGGCACCTGAAGGATATTAATCAATGTAAACGGGATGCAGAAATAGGAATATAGTAGTCTTGATGTTAGCAATACTAGACTTTTGACTTAATTTTCTCTTTATTATAAATCACTGTACTCCTTTTCCTTGTTATAAATTGTTGTATCCTTGCTATGTAAGAATGTAACTTTATTTAGTGCTTTCTGAGAGTGGCACCAGACTTTGGGAAGAACAACACTATTACCCTTATCAGAAAAGGGCTGTAAAATGTTAATTAGCCTTCTGGCCGGAAGATGATGTAAATCACCTAAGACTTATGTATACAACTAAGTATGCAGAGAGAAAGCCTGGTCTCAATAAGAGTCAGGGCTACTGACGCTGCATGATTTTGTATTATCCATTGATCTCTATGTACAAAAAAAGGTATAAAAGGCCTTTCTGGACAATAGAGGAGGGGCCAGTCACTGGACTGGTTTCCCCCATGTCTTTACTCTATTTTCCGGCTGAATTCCTATCTGGGGCGTGAAGGCTTGCCATGTCTACTTACTTGCCCTGGCTTCTAAGATCCATGAGAGAGGGAGCCCAAGGCGGGGCACTCTCTGCTATTCAAATGGATGCCGGTGGCCTAACGTAGATGGTGCAAGTTCCTTGTCTTGGAACTTTATTGGCTTTCCACGTAAACCAAGTTATTCAGCCTCTTTTCTCCACTAAATTTTCCTACTATACTATTTCTTCCTAATTTCTTTTTATATTTCTAAATAAATAAGTTTTTCCTCACCACACCATCTCCCCTTCGAATTCCCTGGATCCACTGGGGCTGGACCCCGGCACATGGGTGCGATCTCAGGTCAGGGAAGATCCCACACGCCATGAAGCAACTAAGCCCGTGCACTCCAACTACTGACCCAGAGCTCCAGATCCCTCAGTCTGTAACCTCTGAGCCCTCTCGCAGCAACTACTGAAGCCCATGCGTCTACAGCCTATGATCCACAGGAGAAGCCCCTGCACCGCAGCTGGAGGGCAGCCCCCGCTCACCACAGCTACACAAAAGCCCAACAGCAGTGAAGCCCCGGCACGGCCAAATAAGCAAAGAAAGCAAGAGAGGAACAAAAATGGAAAAAAATCGTCAAAAAAAACACAGTGTGGAAAACTGGCACAGAAACAGACACACAGATCAGAGGAAAGTCTTATTACAAACACTTTCTCCTGTTTGGTAAGTTGTCTTTTGTTTTGTTGATAGTTTCCTTGGCTGTGCAAGAGCTTTTAAGTTTAATTAGTTCCTGTTTGGGTTTTTTCCCCTTTATTTCCTCTACTTTAGGAGATGCATCCAGGAGATACTACTCTGATTTGTATCAGAGTGTTCCGTCTGTTCTTCTAGTTTTATGGCTTCCAGCCTTACATTTGTAAGTGATGTGATTGATAAGGGGCTAATACCCAGGTGCATAAACAACTCAGTATAAAAAACAAAACCCCGACTAGAAAATAGACAGAAGACCTAGGTAGACAGTTTTCCGAAGAGGAAATGCAGAGGCCAATAGGCACATGCTCACTATAGCTAATCATCAGGGAAATGCAGATCAAAACCACAGCAAGACATCATCTCGCTCTTGTCAGAATAACTATCAATAAGAAGGTCATAAATAACAGATGGTGAAACACACTGTGGTAAATGTAGATTGGTTCAGCTGGTATGGAAAATAATATGGGGGTTTTTCAAAAAACTAAAAATACAACTACCATATGATCCAGCAATTCCACTCTTGGGTACATACCCAAAGAAAAGGGAAACACTAATTTGAAAAGATATTTGTAGCCCAGTGTTCGTAGCAGTATTGCTTACAATGGCCAAGTCATGGGAGCAGCCTAAAGTGCCCATCAGCAGATGAAAAGACAAAGATGATATGGTATAGATAAACAATGCAATGCTGCTGCTGCTGCTGCTAAGTCACTCAGTCGTGTCTGACTCTGTGCGACCCCATAGACGGCAGCCCACCAGGCTCCTCTGTCCCTGGGATTCTCCAGGCAAGAACACTCGGGTGGGTTGCCATTTCCTTCTCTAATGCATGAAAGTGAAAAGTGAAAGTGAAGTCATTCAGTCGTGTCCAACTCTTAGCGACCCCATGGACTGCACCCACCAGGCTCCTCCATCCATGGGATTCTCCCAGCAAGAGTACTGGAGTGGGGTGCCATTGCCTTCTCCAAATGTAATACTACTCAGCCATAAAAAAGAGCAAAATTTTGCCATTTGCAACAACACAGATGGACCAAAGGGTATCAGGCTTAGTGAAATGAGTCAAAGACAAATACTGTATGATGTCACTCATATGTGGGGCTTCCCTGGTGCTTCAGACAGTAAAGAGTCTGCCTGCAGTGCAGGACACCTGGGCTCAATCCCTGGGTCAGGACGACCCCCTGGAGAAGGAAATGGCTACCCACTCCAGGACTCTTGCCTGAAAACCCCATGGACGGAGGAGCCTGGTAGGCTGCAGTCCATGGGTTCGCAAAGAGCCGGACACGACTGAGTTAACTAACACTATCACTCATGTGTGGGATCTAAAACATAAAACAAGCAAATGATTATGCAAAAGAGAAGGGGACTCACAGGTGCAGAGAGCAAGCTCGTGGTCACCAGGCGGGAGAGTGGTGGAGCAAGGGCATGAGAGGAACAGGCAACGAAGAGACACAAAGTATTACTGTGAAATGAATGAGCCATAAGAAGGTATGCTAGAGCACAGGGAATATAGCCAATATTTTATAAGTGGAGTATATTCTATAATAGTATTGGAGCACTATACTGTACATTTTAACAGAGTATAAAATCAGCCAGACTTCAATTTAAAAAGAGAAAGGCAAAAATGGAGGCAAACAGAAGCAACCCAGACGACAGGCAGCACCAAGCCTCCCAAGGTGTGAGTGAAGCCACCTTGGGCATCAGCGCCTTTCCAGCCCGGATGGCGCAGCTGCGCAAGTCAGCTCAGCCAACAGTGTGCAGAGCGGAGATACACTGTCTCCTGAGCCCTGCCGGGATTTCCTGATCCACAGAATTTTACACAGTGAATGGTATTGCTTTAAGGCACTACTCTGGGGGGAGACTTGTGCAGCGGCCTCATAAGCCAGCTCTTTCCCCTACCCCCTTGTCTCCATTACTCAACTGCCTTCAGGTCTCATCAGTCTGGGTCTGTTAAGGAAGCCAGGAAAGGACGCCAGATAGAAAAAAGCTCCCTGGAGCCAAAACGGGCCACAGACCTGCTTCCTGCCCATGTCTCCCAAGCCAGCCTTGTCCCGTTTCCACTCTGCCTTGCCTCAGACAAACCTCTAGGAATTTCCCCCATTTTTGCTTTATTTTGCAATACTTCTGTCTCCTGCTAAGTCCACTATCACATCCAGCTTCATAGGGAAGATCTGGAAATTTGTGTATGTATATCTGTAAGCACATACTAATTTTTATTTATATCCCCTAGGTCTCAATCAAGTCAAAATGACATTTAATTCTATATATACTTGAGTAATACAACCTAGATGTCTACCTCTTATGATAAATCTCTCAGAGCCAATTAATAATGTACCAATTTCTAACAAAAAGCCCCTTTTAATTCTCCATAAAAGATTCTTTAATCCAATTTGATTTATTCAGTAGTCACAATATGAATATGAATTGACCTGGAGAGTTGATTCAGTGTTTTTAAAAGATCCAAACTGTTTCCAATAGCAACCAGAGAATCAACTTGACATCTCAGACTATGAAAACCTTTGAGTTCATCCATACGATGAGCCCAGCAGAGAACTGGGAGGGTTATGACATTTTAACCACTGATAATTTGGGTTGTTGCTGATGAGAAGACTTTAATGTGAAGAACTTGGAGAGGGTTTCAAGGAGAGTTGCCAAGGGAATTAGAACAGCCTTGTAAATTGGGTGAAGAATGTGCCAGGCTGCCAAAGAGACCATCAGCCTATCTGACCCTCCCCTGACCACCCCCATCTATTCATCGGATGATCTCAGCCTTAATTGAAATTGACAAGACAATGGTGACGAAAGTGCGTCATGGCACAGGCAGTACACACCGCTCCACGACCCCGGAGAGAGCGTGACGCTGAATGATGAGAGAGGCCATTTGTAGACCTTCCAAATTTCTGAAAGCCTACCTAAAATAGACGGTTGCTGTCCAGGTGCTCAGTCCTGTCCAGCTCTTTGTGACCCCATGGACTGCAGCACACCAGGCTTCCCTGTCCTTCACCATCTCCCGGAGATTTCTCAGATTCATGTCCATTGAGTCAGTGATGCCATCCAGCCATCTAAAATAGGTAATTCACATTTTAAAAGGCACTGAGAATTAAAACAAGGTAATAGCCAAACCTGAGCATTATTAAAGGTATATGACAGAAAATGTTAGTCACTCAGTTGTGTCCGACTCTTTGCCATGCCATGGACTATAGCCCACCAGGCCCCTGGGTCCATAGGACTGCATAGGCAAGAATACTGGAGTGGGTTTCCAGTCCCTTCTCCAGGGGATCTTCCCAACCCAGAGATCAAAGCCGGGTCTCCTTCATTGCAGGAAGATTTTTTACCATGTGGGTCACCATATACATGTATATAGGAGAAGGTAAAGTAGAAGAAATTAAATCCCAAAAAGTCCTAAGTGGGCAAACCTAGGGAATATGGATATAAATATAACCTAGACTAAATGGCGTGGGGCTTCCCTGACAACTCAGCAGTAAAGAACCTGCCTGCAATGCAGGACATGCATTTTCAATCCCTGGGTCAGGAAGATCCCCCATAGAAGGAAATGGCAACCCACTCCAGGACTCTTGCTCTGAAAGTCCCATGGATGGAGGAGCCTGGTGGGCTACAGTCCATGGGGTCCCAAAGAGTCAGACAGGACTCAGCAACTGAACAATATAACACGGAGAAGAGACGGTGGGAGAGGAGGAGAAAGCACACTCGTGGTGAGAGAGAGGAGAGGGAAGGGGAGCATACACGTAGGGTCCTGACGTATACTGCACTCCGGCTCCTTAGAGCGAGCTGCTGTAGGCAAGCACACTTGTGGTGAGAGGAAGGAGAGGGAAGGGGAGCGAGTACAGGCAGGGGCCTGACGAATACTGTGCTCCAGCTCCTTAGAGCAAGCTGTTGTAGGCTCTCAAGCGCCTCATGCCATCTTCACAGGACCTGATGAGAACATGGAGACTCAGAGCAGAGTCTCAACCAGAGTCTCCTTCCAGAAAGTGATGCAACAGTATCCTAACTAACCTAAAATGTGTGGCTTCAAAGCCAGTACTCCTGCCACCCCCAGATTCTCAGTCAACAGGAAATTTATTTAAGGGCACTAAACAACAGAATCCCCCGGAGTAGAAAGTGGCAACCCGCTCTAGTGTTCTTGCCGGGGAAATTCCACGGACAAGAAGAGCCTAGCGGGCTACAGTCCATGGGGCCGCAGGGTCGGACAGGACTGAGCGACTGAGCCCCGCACAGCACAAACAACAGAATACATAGCCTTATGCAAAAGAACTATTTCACACGCGCAAGGGTAGGTCTATTTTCCAAACTCAAATGTGTTGCAGAGGTGAGGCATTTGTATACAGGGGTTAAGAATACAAGATCCAGAATAGGTAGGGAAAAAACTGAATCTTAGTTACATCACTTCCCAGCTATGCGATCTTGGCAGTTTACTGTGCCTCTCAGAGCTTCAGTTTCCCCATCAGAAAAGTGAGGACAGCTATGCCTAGATGATTAGATGATGAACGGACGACACAGTACAATACAGAATGCTTAATATAGGGTCCTGCACACGGAACTTAACACATGCAAACTATAATAATCCACTCTAGTCCCACTCCTGCATATTCGACTATTAAAATGGCCATGACTTTTTTCTTTTGTAAAATAGCTTTGAAAGTGAAAGTCATTGTTTGCGACCCCATGGACTATACAGGGGGATCTTCCCAACCCAGGGATCTCACCCAGGTCTCCCACATTGCAGGCAGATTCTTTACCAGCTGAGCCACCAGGGAAGCCCAAGAATACTGGAGTGGGTAGCCTATCCCTTCTCCAGGGGACCTTCCCAACCCAGGAATCGAACCGGGGTCTCCTGCATTGCAGGCAGAGTCTCTACCAGCTGAGCCCCCAGGGGAGCCCCAGAACAGCTTCATTGAGGGATAATTTACATATCACAGAAGCCCCTCACTGTAAATGTACAACTCAATGGTTTTTATGGAATTACAGAACTGTACAACCTCCTCCAGAATTCAGAACATTTCCATCCTTCCAAACATAAATCTCTTGCGATTTGTGCTCGTCTCCATCCCCACCACCAGCTCCAGGGAACCACAAATCTTTCTGTCCCTACTCTTATTTTAGACTGTAACAAAGGTCAACTCCACTAAGAAAACTATTTTAACACTAATTAAATATTAATATTTTAAACACACGACCAAAAAATTGACGTCAACATTTCTCCAGCCGTGGGATGAGTCCTCTCTGAAATAAATCTATGCCAAGCATCACAAATCTGGAAGAGGGTGACCCTGTCCTTCAGAAGTCGGAAGATACGAATTATTAAACAGTCTCCAGAGCTAAAGGTAATTATTTTTCCAACATCATTCCCCTGGTTCGCCTTTTCCCCACTTGCATCCATTGGTGTCATCCCTCATTTTTATCTTTTCTGTTCCTACTGATCAGTCCCTCCCCTCACCCCACACAGCTTCCCTTTCCTTTTGAACTACCTTCTACCAACCTGGGGACTCCAGCTGAAGTTTCTACAGCTGGTCTTCCCCAAATGTCCTTCAAATGACTCTTTCCCTGTAGCTTTCAATGGCCCCATTAGGAATGCATTTCTTGGGTTAAACAAAATAGCTTGTTACTAAAGGCAAATATGCTTTTAGGAAGGAAAGCACATTGCTACTCATTTGTATAAGTCAATGGATCAGAAATTCAGCAGCATGTGATTCCAGAGTGTGCTGACTGTGGGAAAAAGGATTGTGTGTTCAGAAAGAGGAGGTCAGACTGAAAGGTAAATTTCATGATTTTGCTCCATATTTCCCAAAGAATTATCTCATGTTTGTACCCTGCACTCCTACTTCGTAACAAACCTACCTGTCTGTGGTCACATGATGGTCCCTTCTGTGTCTTCTAAACTAGACAATATGACCAACTTACCCTTGATAAGGTGGAAATGGCCACACAGTGCACATTTCAGGACGGGAGCCTCCTAAGGAGCCAGAGCGTGGAGACAAACCACAGACCTTGGCCTCAAGCGGCCCAAGATAGAAAGCAGCGGCCCCTATTCAGCCCCAAGTGCCGCAGGGTGACGCGCTGGAAGCATATTCACACTAATAAAAAGCACCTGCGCACTTTCTTTCTGAAATCAGATTGGACCATGAAGGTACAACCCTCCCTCTCATTCCACCGCAGCACTAAGGAACCACCATGGGAACCCATGTTTAGAAGGTAGAATTTAAGACACCCATTCCATTCAGCATTTTCTCACAAGCCTAAGGAGTGATGTGTTAGTGACTCGGTCGTGTCCGACTCTTTGCAACCGTGTGGATTGTAACCTGCTAGGCACCTCTGTCCATGGGATTTTCCCTGCAGGAATGCTGGAGTGGGTGGCCACTCCCTTCTCCAGGAGACCGTCCCGACCCAGGAATCGGACCCAGGTCTCCCGCATTGCAAGTGGACTCTTTGGCCACCAGCACCACCTGGGAGGCCCAACACAGCCAGCACTTCTAGGGTCCGTGCACACAGACCAGGCTGCAGCCAGGAGCACAGTCTTGTTTGCATTTCATCCAGACCCTGCGGTGTACTCAGCTCTTGTCTCTGGCTCCTTGCATAAATAGATTTAGGGATATTGGTCTCCCGCTAAATCACTTTATGAAACTTGAAATTACCTTCAGTACCAGTGTTATCTTTTTTTGAGAAATCAACTGCTAAATAACAAAGAAAAGTTTAGCTAGACACCATCTTACAGATTTCAGCCACAAAAGGATTTTCCACATATATTACCAAACTCTATCCCTTTTGAAGACAGAAGCCGTAAAACATTAAGCCCAAGCCTTCTTTTAAGAAATGATATATTCTGAGCAGATAGCTCAGACACAGAGAGCAAGCTTACCTTCACCAAAGTGGGAAGAAGAGGGGGAGTTTGGGATTGACAGACACACACTACCATACATATATATTTATAAACATTTATTAAAATAGACACACAACATGGGCCTACTGTATAGCACAGGAACTATTCAGCATCACACAATAACACACAATGGAAGAGAATCCGAGTGCTTACATGTGCATATAAACAGTGTACATTGAGAGAATCCGAATGCTCACATGCATATAAACAGTGTATATTAAGAGAATCCGAGTGCTTACATGTGCATATAAGCAGCGTATATTGAGAGAATCCGAGTGCTTACATGTACATATAAACAGTGTATATTGAGAGAATCCGAGTGCTTACATGTACATATAAACAGTGTATATTGAGAGAATCCGAGTGCTTATGTGTACATATAAACAGTGTATATTGAGAGAATCCGAGTGCTTACGTGTGCATATAAACAGTGTATATTGGGAGAGTATGAGTGCTCACACGTGCACATAAGCAGTGTATATTGGGAGAGTCCGAGTGCTCACACGTGCACATAAGCAGTGTATATTGGGAGAGTCCGAGCGCTCACACGTGCACATAAGCAGTGTATATTGGGAGAGTCCGAGCGCTCACACGTGCATGTAAGCAGTGTATATTGGGAGAATCCGAGTGCTCACACGTGCATATAAGCAGTGTATATCACTGTTGCTGCTGTGCAGTCGCTCAGTCCTGTCTGACTCTTGCGGCCCGTGGACGGCAGCGCGCCAGGCTCCCCTGTCCTTCAGTGTCTCCTGGAGCTTGCTCAAACCCACGTCCATCAAGTTGGTGACGCCATCCAACCATCTCATCCTCTGTCGCCCCCTCCTCCTCCTGCCTTCAATGTTTCCCAGCATCAGGGTCTTTTCCCATGGATCGGCTCTTGGCATCAAGTGACCAAAGATATATATAAATTGAATCGTTTTCCTGTACACCAGAAACTAATACAACATTGTAATCAACTGCACTTCAATTTTAAAATAAAAATGGAAGTATTCTTCCCTGAAAATTCTAGGTAAATCCTTTGGTCCCTCCCTTTTTTTCCTCACAAGTACAGCTGACAGCCAGAGAGGTAGAGATGTGTTCGGTTCATCTGTGGTTACTCTCAGGGTTGCCTGTGATTGAAAGCTTTCTCAGCCCACTTGGGCCTCACATAACCTGAGTAAGCGACTGCAGCCAACGTGCGGCACACCTGTGATTCCCCGCGGCCAGGCTGTCACGCCCACACCTTATTACTAAAGCAGCTCAGAGACTGTGGTCTGGAAAGAAAAGTCCTTTGCATGTTGATTTTCCTTTCGAGGTTTCTCACTTCAGTCGGATGGAACACTGGTCTCCGTGACCAGGCTGATTAACCCCTGGCACTGAGCCCTGTGTGCACACGCTCCCGTGTGCTGTCTGTGAGCCTAATCAGGCGCTGAGCCCTGTGTGCACACGCGCCCGTGTGCTGTCTGTGAGCCTAATCAGGCGCTGAGCCCCGTGTGCACACGCGCCCGTGTGCTGTCTGTGAGCCTAATCAGGCGCTGAGCCCCGTGTGNAAGCAGTGTATATCACTGTTGCTGCTGTGCAGTCGCTCAGTCGTGTCTGACTCTTGCGGCCCATGGACGGCAGCGCGCCAGGCTCCCCTGTCCTTCAGTGTCTCCTGGAGCTTGCTCAAACCCACGTCCATCGAGTCGGTGATGCCATCCAACCATCTCATCCTCTGTCGCCCCCTCCTCCTCCCGCCTTCAATCTTTCCCAGCATCAGGGTCTTTTCCCATGGATCGGCTCTTGGCATCAAGTGACCAAAGATATATATAAATTGAATCATTTTCCTGTACACCAGAAACTAATACAACATTGTAATCAACTGCACTTCAATTTTAAAATAAAAATGGAAGTATTCTTCCCTGAAAATTCTAGGTAAATCCTTTGGTCCCTCCCTTTTTTTCCTCACAAGTACAGCTGACAGCCAGAGAGGTGGAGATGTGTTCCGTTCATCTGTGGTTACTCTCAGGGTTGCCTGTGATTGAAAGCTTTCTCAGCCCACTTGGGCCTCACATAACCTGAGTAAGCGACTGCAGCCAAGGTGCGGCACACCTGTGATTCCCCGCGGCCAGGCTGTCACGCCCACACCTTATTACTAAAGCAGCTCAGAGTCTGTGGTCTGGACAGAAAAGTCCTTTGCATGTTGATTTTCCTTTCGAGGTTTCTCACTTCAGTCGGATGGAACACTGGTCTCCGTGACCAGGCTGATTAACCCCTGGCACTGAGCCCTGTGTGCGCACGCTCCCGTGTGCTGTCTGTGAGCCTAATCAGGCGCTGAGCCCCGTGTGCACACGCGCCCGTGTGCTGTCTGTGAGCCTAATCAGGCGCTAAGCCCTGTGTGCACGTGCTCCCATGTGCTGTCTGTGAGCCTAATCAGGTGCTGAGCCCTGTGTGTGCGTGCTCCGTGTGCTGTCTGTGAGCCTCATCAGGCGCTGAGCCCTGTGTGCGCACGCGCCCGTGTGCTGTCTGTTAGCAAGCCATCATCAGAAGGTAATATCTGAGCTAAGACCCAAAGGTTGAGAAGGCTCTTGCGATGCAAAGATCTAGGGAAAGCACGTTTTATTTGGGCAGAGGAGATAGCCCGCAGAAGGCCTGGGGCATCACAAGGACCGGCGCGCTTGAGAGCCGGAAGCGAGGCCAGTGCGGCCGGGGAAGCCAGGCAAGAGCGAGCAAGAACCACTCAGGGCTGAAAGGCAGGGGAGAGCCAGCCCGCGTGGGGCGTGCACACAGTGCTAAAGGGTTTGCGGCTTCTGCCGTGGTCCTGCCAGCGCAGGGGACATAGGCTCAGTCACTGGCCTGGGAATATCCCACGTGCCAGCGAGCAGCTGAGGCCACGCACCACAGCTACGGACCCTGTGCCCTGGCACCTGCGCCCTGCAGGAAAGCTGGCATGGTGACGGGCCCAGTGGCCGCAACTCGGAAGCCCACGCACAGCAGAGACAGCCCAGAGCAACCGCAAACGAGTAGATAAAGCTCTGTAAACAAAGAAGCTTGGGTTTTATTCCACTTTTAAATTTGTTTATGTTTAGTTGGAGGATAACCGCTTTACAGTGTTGTGCTGGTTTCTGCCATATATCAACGTGAATCAGCCATAGGTGTGTGGACGTCCCTCCCTCTTGAACTTTTTCCCACCTCCCACCCCACCCCACCCCTCTGCCTTATCACAGAGCGCCGGGTTTCAGCTCCCTGCATCATGCCGTACGTGTCCACTGGCCATCTGATCTTCTACATGGTGGCGCGTCGGTTTCGGCGCTGCGCTCGCATTTCACTCCACTCCCCAGCTGTGCCCACAGCTCTTTCCTCTCTGGCTGCATCTCCCCTGCTGCCCTGCGAATAGCGTCATCAGTGCCCTTTCTGTTAAGTTCAGTTCAGTTCAGTTCAGTCGCTCTGTCGTGTCCGACTCTTTGCAACCCCATGAATCGCAGCTCGCCAGGCCTCCCTGTCCATCACCAACTCCCGGAGTTCACTCAGACTCGCGTCCATCGAGTCAGTGATGCCCTTTCTGTTAACGGACTCCGTATATACGTGTTAATAGATGACACTTGTTTTCCTTTTTCTGACTTATGTCACTCTGCAAAACAGGCTCTAGTTTCATCCACTTTATTAGAACTGAATCAAATGTATTCCTTTTTATGGCTAATACTCCACTGCGCATATGTACCACGACTTTTCATATATTCAGCTGTCAGTGGACATCAGATTACCTCCATGTCCTAGCTATTGTAAATACAGTGCTGTGATGAATGTTGGGGTCCGTGTGTCTTATCAGTTGTGGTCTCCTCGGGGTATATGCCCAGTAGTGGGATTGTTGGGAGTTTTATTCCTGGTTCTTTAAATAATCTCCATATTGTTCTCCGTAGTGGCTGCATCAACTTATATCCCCACCAACAGGGCAAGTTCCCTTTTCTCCACATCCTCTCCAGGTTTTGCTGTCTGTAGACGTTTTGATGATGGCCATTCTGACCAGGATGAGATGAAACCTCACTGTAGTTCTGATTTGCATTTCTTTAAAAAGGAGCAATGTTGAGGATGACCCTGAAGTGGGTTTTGCTTGTTTGTTTTACTGACATTTGGTTGATTTACAATATTATATACATTTCAGCTGTACAACATTGCTGTTGTTCAGTCACCTAGTCGTGTCTGACTCTTTGCGACCCCGTGAATCGCAGCACGCCAGGCCTCCCTGTCCGTCACCAACTCCCAGAGTTCACTCAAGTTCACGTTCATTGCATTGGTGATGCTGTCCAGCCATCTCATCCCCTGACTCCCTCTTCCCCTTCTGCCCTCAATCTTCCCCAGCATCCGGGACTTTTCAAACAAGTCATCAGCGTGCATCAGATGACCAAAACACTGGAGCTTCAGCTTCAGCATCAGCACTTCCAGTGAATATTCAGGATTGATCTCCCTTAAGATTGACTGGTTTGATCCCCTTGCAGCCCAAGGGATGCTCGGACGTCTTCTCAAGCACCAGAGTTCAAAGGCATCAGTTCTTTGGTGTCCTGCCTTCTTTACAGTCCAGCTCTCACAACTGTGCGTGACCACTGAGAGGACTGTAGCCTTGGCTACATGGACCTTTGTAAGCAGAGTACTGTCTGCTTTTCAACACACTGTCTAGGTTTTCATTGCTTTCCTGCCGAGAAGCAATCATCTTCTGATTTCATGGCTGCAGTCACCATCCGCAGTGACTTTTTGGAGCCCGAGAAGAGGAAATCTGTCATTACTTCCAGCTTTTCCCCTTCTATTTGCCATGCAGCAATGAGGCCAGATCCCATGGTCTTAGCTTTTTTAATATTTATTCTTAAGCTGGCTCTTTCACTCTCCTCCTTCACCTTCATCAAGAGGCTCTCCACTTTCTGCCATTAGAGTCCACATATCCACATATCTGAGGTTGTTGATGTTTCTCCCTCCTATCTTGATTCTGGCTTGTAACTCATCCAGCCCAGCATTTCTCATGATGTGCTCAGCGTATTAGCTAAACAAACAGGCTGACAGCAGACTGCCCTGTCATACCCTTCTCAGTCCTGAATCAGTCAGTTGTTCATACAGGGTTCAAACTGTTGCTTCTTGACCCACATACAGGTTTCTCAGGAGACAGGTAAGGCGATCTGGTATTCACATCTTTCTAAGAGCTTTCCACAGTTTGTCATGATCTACACTGCGGGGAGCGCTCCGCAGAAAGAGAGAGAGGCAGTGGAACTTCCCTCAGCAGAGAGAGCTGAGGGGTCCCAAGGAGAGGTGAGTCTGCTGTCCGCCAAACCAGCCCCCCGGCGAGCGAGAGACAATCAGACGCAACAGGGGTTCCGTCTAGTGCGGTTCCACTTTATTGTTACAAACTCCCTGCTTATAAAGGCAAGCGGGGAGGGGTTTGCAAGGGAATCTCCATAGTTACACCAACCACGTTAAAGGTCAAATCGTCATGTGCCATCATTATAATGGGAATCTATGATGATCTACGTGCACAGAAATCAAGAGAACCAATCAGAAGTTTTGACAGACAGCATAGACTACGCCCCCATCTCTTCCGCCAGACGCCATCTTAATTTCCGTCCTCAATGCTAGCCTTTTTCTTTTTCAAGGTTTCCCATGTAGGGCCCAACACTACACAGTCAAAGGCATTAGCGTAATCAATAAAACAGAGATAAATGTTTTCCTGAAATTCCCTTGCTTTTGCTATAATTCAGCGAATGTTGGCAATTTGATCTCTAGTTCCTCTTCCTTTTCTAAACCCAGCTGGGACATCTGGAAGTTCTTGGTTCACATAATGCTGAAGCCTAGCATGCAAGGTTTTAAGCATGACCTTCCTAGCATGTCCGATGGTCAGCACATTTTTGGTACTACCCTTCTTGGGAATTGGGATGAGGGTTGACCTTTTCCAGTCTTGTGGCCACTGCTGAGTCTTCCAGATTTGCTGACATAATGAACGCAAAACCTTGATGGCATCCTCCTTTAGGGATTTGAATAGTTCTGCTGGGATTTCATCACATCCACTAGCTTTATTAACAGCAGTGCTTCTTAATGCCCACTTGATTTCACCCTCAAAATTCTGGCTCTGAGTGACTAACCACACCACTATAATAATCTGTTTCATTAAGATCTTTTTTATGCAGTTCTTCTGTGTATTCTTCCCATCTCTTCTTGATCTCTTCAGCATCTACTAAGCCTCTACCTCATTTATCCTTTATTGTGCTGGCATCACGGACTCGATGGACGTGAGTATGAGTGAACTCCGGGAGATGGTGATGGACAGGGAGGCCTGGCGTGCTGCGATTCATGGGGTCGCAAAGAGTCGGACACGACTGAGCGACTGAACTGAACTGAACTGTGCCCATCTTTGGACGGAAAGCTCCCTTGATGTTTCCAGTTTTCCTGAAGAGATCTCTAGTCTTTCCTTTTCTGTTGTTTTCTTCTGTTATTAAACGCTGCTCATTGAAGGAGGCCTTCTTGCCCCTTCTAGCTACTCTTTGGAAACCCCATTTTTAACTCGATGTACCTTTCCCTCTCTCCCTTGCTTCTCGCTTCTCTTCATTCTTTCCCTGTTCGTAAAGCCTCTTCTGATGACCACTTTGCCTTCTTGCTTTTCTTTTTCTTTGGGATGGCTTTGTTCACTGCCTCCTGTACAATATTATGGACCTCTGTCCACAGTTCTTCAGGCACACGGTTATCTAATCCAGGCCTTTGAATCTATTCGCTACCTCTACTGTGAATTCATACGGGATTTGATTTAAGTCATACCTGGCTGGCCTAGTGTTTTTCCTGGTTTTCTTTAGATTAAACCTGAATTTTGCTGTGAGGAGCTGATGATCTGAGCCACAGTCATCTCCAGGTCTTGTTTTTGCTGACTGTATAGAGCTTCTCCATCTTCAGCTACAAAGAATGTAATCGATTTGATTTTGGTATTGGCCATTTGGTGATGTCCATGTGTAAAGCCATCTCCTGTGCTGTTGAAAAAGAGTATTTGCCGTGACTAGTGCATTCTCTTGGCAGAATTCAGTTAGCCTTTGTCCTGCTTCATTTTGTTCTGCAAGGCCAAACTTGCCTGTTACTCCAGGTATATCTTGACTTCCTACTTTTGCATTCCAATCTCTGATGGTGAATAGAACATCTTTTTAGGTGTTAGTCCAGGAGGTCTTCTAGGTCTTCATAGCACTGATCAGCTCCACCTTCTTCAGCATCGGTGGTAGGGGCATAGCCTTGGATTACTCTGATGCTGAATGGCTTGCCTTGGAAATGAACTGAGATTATTCTGTCATTATTGTCATTTCTGAGGTTGGACTCTTTCATTGACTGTGAGGACTACTCTGTTGCTTCTGTGGGATTCTTGTCCACAGTAGTAGATATAATGGTCACCTGAATTAAATTCACCCATTCCCGTCCATTTTAGTTCTCTGATTCCTAGGATGTCGATATTTGTTCTTATCATCTCCTGCTTGACCGTGTCCAGTTTTCCTTGATTCATAGTCCTAGCATTCCACGTGCTTATACAACACCGTTCTTTGCAGCATCAGATTTTACTTTCATCACCAGACGCACCAACAACTGAGCGTCCTATCCACTCTGGCCCAGCCGCTTCATTCACTCTGGGACTACTGGTAATTCTCCTCCGCTCTTCCCCAGCAGCACACTGGACACCTTCAGGCCTGGGGGACTCATCTCTTGGTGCCGTATCTTTCTAGCCTTTTATACGGTTCATGAGGTTCTCACAGCAAGTACACCGGGGTGCTTTGCCATTCCCCGCTCCATTGGATCCCGTTTTGTCAGAACTCTCTGCTATGACCCATCCGTTTTGGTGGCCCTGCACGGCACGGCTCACAGCTTCACTGAGTTATCAAGCCCCTTTGTCGTGACAAGGCAGTGATCCATGAAGGTGCTTTTTGTTTGAAGTGAGCTTTTGTTTGTTTTATTGACAGATGGTTGATTTACAATATTATGTACATTTCAGGTGTACAACATACTGAATCACAATTTTTAAAGGTTATACTCCACTTAAAGTTATCATAAAATATTGGCTGTATTCCCTGTGATGTACAGGATATCGTGTGGCTTATTTATTTTGTACGTAGTGGTTCGTACTTCTTAACTGCCCCATCTTGCCCCCCCTCCTTCCCTCTCCCCACTGGTAGTGACTGGTTTGTTCTCTGTATCTCTGAGTCCGTCTCTTCTGTGCTGTAATCACTGGTTTGCTTCATCTTTAGATCCCACGTATAAGTGATCTATCACTGTGCTGTAATCACTGGTTTGCTTCATCTTTAGATCCCACGTATAAGTGATACACAGTATTTGTACTTCTCTTGCATTTATCTGATGACTAGCATATTTTCACATGCCTGTTGGACACCTGTATGTCTTCTTTGGAAAAAAATGTCTATTCAGGTCTTCTGCCCATTTCTTAATGGGGTTGTTTGGTTTTTTGACGTTGAGTTGTATGAACTGTCTATAGATTTTACATATTAGCCCTTATCAATCATATTATTTGCAAGTATTTTCTCCCATTCAGTAGGTTGTCTTTTCATATTGCTGACGGTTCCCTTTTTTTGT
>SJYQ01006959.1:177713-198710 GCA_006410935.1 Redunca redunca
AGCCATTAAAAAGAATGCATTTGAGTCAGTTCTAATGAGGTGGATGAACCTGTAGCTTATTATACAGAGTGAAGTAAGTCAGAAAGAAAAACACCAATACAGTATATTAACACATGTATATGGAATTTAGAAAGATGGTAACAATGACCCTATATGAGAGACAGCAAAAGAGACACAGATGTAAAGAACAGTCTTTTGGACTCGGTGGGAGAGGGCAAGGGTGGGATGATTTGGGAGAATGGCATTGAAACATGTATATTATCATATGTGAAACGGATCGCCAGTCCAGGTTCGATGCATGATACAGGATGCTTGGGGCTGGTGCACTGGAATGACCCAGAGGGATAGGATGGGGAGGGAGGAGGGAGGGAATTCAGGATGGGGAACACGTGTACACCCATGGTGGATTCATGTCAATGTATGGCAAAAACCACCACAATACTGTAAAGTAATTAGCCTCCAATTAAAATAAATTAATTAATTTTAAAAAATTTTTAAGTAGTGAGCATCTGTTAATCCCAAATTCCTATTTCATTCCTCCCCACCCACTTTCCCTTTGGTAACCATAAAGTGTTTTCTATGTCTATGAGTCTATTTCTGTTTTGTAAATGATTTCATTTGTATCATTTTTTAAGATTCAGCACAAAAGCAATTCCCATGTGTTCCTCCACCAACATGGAAAACATAAACTTTGATTTCTCTGGATACCAAACTACCTTCTTATGAGCTCTGAAGACAGAATACAAGATATCTTGTTCATTTAGCAGAAAATAAATTCCTCCACCAAAAGGTGTCATTCTGATGTGTGGTAGGTGCACAAATTAGAATAAAAAATTATTTTCACTGAAGTTTAGCACTTCCTCCCACTATGAATGTAGACAACAAACTGCAGTATTATTCACAGTACCTGTGACTGTTAAAATACAAATATTTTCATATCACATCAGAGGTGTTGCCAGTATCTCAAAATGTTATTTATGCTCATTATTATTTTAGAAATATACCAGCTATTTGCCCTGACACTGAATCTTTTATTAAATAATATGATATTTTGTATCACAGTGTTTTCTTTAAGATTTAATAACTATACTTCAGTAGAATTGGTTTACTTTGTATTCCTATGCATTTTGTTTTATGTATTTAAGAGCATTATTCTGAAAAGAAACTCACAGGGTTCACCAGATTCCTAAAGTTCGAGTGCTTAAAACATGCCCATATCCTCTTAACATAAGTTTTCCTTAAACAAATAAAAATAAATATTGTGGGTTACTGGGCAGCAGGTGGTTACAGAGTTATGGACCAGGAAGGATAGGTAATGCAGAAAAGCAAATGAAAAAAGGAAACAGGAAAAATATAATATCACTAAATAAAATCCCAGTATGTGTGATATGATCCCACTGATACCTGTTTATATAATCATATGCTTATTTATATAGTGAAATTGTAAAACAATTACAAATTTTAAATCTCTTTAAAGTGTTGGAAATTGCTCTCTCCTAACACTATCTTGAGAGTTTAGAAATAAAATACTCTTAATAAAAAGCCATAGCTAGGGCATCTGCAGAAAAACCAACCACAGCAAATTTACCCACTGAGACTATACATTCTGCCTTTCTCTGAGCATAGAACCAGTTCCAAGTTACTGAATTGTAGGAAATTCTCATTTAAAAAAATAAGACAGGTGAGAATTTAAGAAAAAATTATCATCTGTGCTGTGAAAATCTCTTTCAAAAAAGTTACAGCTTCTTGGCAGCTCACCTGAGAACAACACCAAAAAAAAGTGGCGAGTAATATGCTATAAGATATGAGAGAGCTGGACCACACCTTCAGAGGCCACCAGGGCCTTTCCCGGGACCCTCCATCACCCAGGGACCTCTCAGCATGGGTGATGCTCTCTGAACTCACCAGGTCTGAGGACTATCCCCTTTCATCAGTTGTTAGGTCCAGAGTGGGCCTCAGTATTTCCAGGTTATCCTTCCTGCAAAGAAGTAGTCATAGGCTAGACTGCAGCACCATCCACTAAGCTTCCATCCACCCTGCATCCATCTTTCTTACTGCATCCCAAATCATTGCTTCTAAAACACAAATATGATCCTCTCAAACTCTCCCTCCAAAAACAGGCTGCCTGTGCGCATGTACTCAAGCGCTCAGTCGTGTCCCCCTGTTGCAACCCCATGGACAGTGGCCCGCCAGGCTCCTCTGTCCATGGGATTTCCCAGGCAAGGATACTGGAGTGGGTTGCCATTTCCTTCTCCAGGGGATCTTCCTGACCCAGGGATTGAACCTCTGTCTTCTGGACTGGCAGGCAGATTCTTTACCACTGACCCACCAGAGACACACTAGGATAGCAATGCATTGGATAAACACTGCCTCTGTGTTTGATGAAATACACAGACTTCCTTAGTATTCTGTGCAGCTCCAGTGTCCCACTGGTCACGGTGTAGCTTCGGCTTTGTCTCTATGTGTGATTAAATCTGTCTCCCTCACTAGACTATAAGGACTGGGACATGGGACTATTTTTATTTTTTATCATCGTTGCAGTTCCAGAGCTTTGCACAGAGCTTGATTGAATACCAGGTGCCCAATTAATATTAACTGAATGAATTAACTCATAGGTTGATGGAAGGATGGATGAATGGATGAGACAGTTCCTTTGCAGCATAACTAATGGGCGTGCTGCCAAGATCACGGCCCTCTTGGCTCATTACCTTTCTGAATCAACCAGACCCATAATCTTCCATAGTCAGTTACACAGGAACTAGAAATCCACTCTTGAGAAGCAGCACACACACCCCAGGCCATCCACATCCTTCAGATGTCTGCATCATTCCTCTTTTACCTCTCAGGCCACTTCCTGCCTCTCCCCACCTGCCCCTTCCCTAATTCTCTACCCTGACCATTTCGCTGGAATACCCCACTCCCACCCGCCGTGAACCACAGACATGCATCGGTACTGATCTGCCAAGACTCAGCTCACCAGCCACGTTCTCTTTTTCCCTATCAGGATGCCATTTATTTACTTGGGGTAAGGAGCGGGGAGCAGTCAAGAGCCCTGTGCTGAACACCCAAATGAGCAGCAGTCTCTCACCCATCCAAGTCCAGAGCGAGATCCAGGTTTCTCAGTCTCTGGGGGTCCCCAGTTCCACCATCACTCAGCAAGCAAACAAATCCCACTGTACTGTTTTTAGTTGTGAGAATATTTTTCTCCATACTCTAAGCTCTCTGTGCCCAGGGACCACAAACAAGGCATTGTGGCTCAGAGCCTTGGATTTGGAGCCAGGTAAAGTGCGTTAGAATTCTGGCTCTGTCTCTGTGTGGTCTTGGGCAAAGTCCTTAATCTCCCTGTGTCTGTTTCCACATCGATAAATAAAGGCAACAGCTACCTCGTGGTGTATGAAGTGTTAGGCAAAGCAGACTCCCGTCAACACTGACTTTGAGGTCGCTGGCCTCTGGCTCTGAGCCCCTGTTTCTTTGGGTTTTGCTTTGTTTCATTTTTCACTGTGTTTCTGACTTGTTCTGAGCTCCACTGCCTCCTTTGCACCTTAGACTCTGGGTCTGGAGGCCGCAACGGAGACAGTGTTACCTGCAACCCAATACACTTGGCACTGCGGTTTATCTGCCTCCCCAGTGTCCAGGGGACACCAGCTCCCAAACACCCCCATTATCTGCTGTACCCTGCTGCCTGCACCCTCGCGGCTCGTGCCTAACAGGAGTCTCAGGAAGCCCACCACGCTTCTCTGATGTCCCCCTGCTTAGTTGGCAGCTCATAAGCATGACTCTTTCCCCTTTGACTCCTCAGTTCCCGTGACTCAGCCCTACTCAGATATCCAATCCCACCACCTTCAGGACCAAGGTTCTATCACAAAGAACCACTTCTGATTTAAAAGGCATAAAGTGAAAGTGAAACTAGCTCAGTCGTGTCCGACTCTTTAGTCCATGGAATCCTCCAGACCAAGAATACTGCAGTGGGTAGCCTATCCCTTCTCTAGCGGATCTTCCCGGCCCAGGAATCAGACTGGGGTCTCCTGCATTGCAGGCAGATGACTCACCACCTGGGCTGTCAGGGAAGCCCAGATAAAATGCAAACCGTGGTCTCCACCAAAGCCGTCTTCAGGCCCAAATCCAAAGTCAAGGAAGACTATCATTTCCCAACAACATTTTAATAGATATTTTTAATATTTTTTCTTGGCTTTGCTGGGTCTCAGTTGTGGCGTGTGGGTCTAGTTCCCTACTAGGGATCAAACCCAGGCCCCCGGCATTGGGAGCACAGTCTTAACCACTGGACACCAGGGAAGTCCTCCCCCAACAGTTTAGCCTGCATCCCGCACGGGTCCTTACACACCCTGAACTCCCCTCTGTGGACCACGGTGGTCACCCCAGTGTCGTTACTGCCCTTCCCACCCACCATCAGATATCTTAACAACTCCTCAGGCATCTTACAGGAAGGTAACACCTATGGGTATAAAAATCACTTAATACATTAATGCATTTTTTCATGTTAACATTATTTACTAAAATCATTAATACCCAAAGCATGGACTTAAATAAAGGATGAAGTTATTTAAAACTAGTAAGGATTTATTTACTAGTTGTTCCTCTTCTCATAGGGTAAAGCGGCTGCCTGCAATGCAGGAGACCCAGTTTGATTCCTGGGGTGGGAAGATCCGCTGGAAAAGGGAAAGGCTACCCACTGCAATATTCTTGGTCTGGAGAATTCCATGGACTAAAGAGTCAGACACGACTGAGCGAGTTTCACTCTCCCCTGGAGAAGGAAATGGCAACCCACTCCAGTACCTTTGCCTGGAAAATCCCATGGATGGAGAAGCCTGGTAGGCTACAGTCCATGGGGTCACAAAGAGTCGGACACGACTGAGTAACTTCACTCGTTCCTCTTAGGAAGTAAAGATGACTACCATTTCCTTTCAAATAAAGACAAGCAAACGGGCTTCTTAGTGCAGAGTCGATGCTCCACAAATCATCTAGGATGATAGTGATACTTATCGGTTGCTTGGGGCTTATACATACAGCACATGCTACTATGTGTCTTTTAACAAATGCAGAAGTCATGGCTTGGAAAGGTTAACACTTGGCTGCAAGGTCATAAACCTGCAAAGTGATGGACATAAGACCTGAATTCAGGCAGTCAGAGCTTCTAAGGAAGGAAGGAATGTCAAAACAGAAAATGGTGAATTTCTCATTGCAGTGAAAACATATTCCCTTTAAACCTTGAAATAAGCAATCTGCTCATAAATGTGTACCTACTTATAAATGTTTTTCAAATAGCTGTGAAAAAAATAGAAGTGAAAAGCAAAGGAGAAAAGGAAAGATATACCCAGTTGAATGCAGAGTTCCGAAGAATAGCCAGGAGAGATAAGAAAGGCTTCCTTAGTGATCAGTGAAAATAAATAGAGGAAAACAATAAAATGGAAAAGACTAGACATCTCTTCAAGAAAATTGGAGATAACAAAGGAACATTTCATGCAAAGATGGGCTCAATAAAGGACAGAAATTGTAGGGACCTACAGAAGCAGAAGATATTAAGAAGAGGTGGCAAGAATACACAGAAGAACTGTACAAAAAAGATCTTCATGACCAAGATAATCACGATGGTGTGATCACCCATCAAGAGCCAGATATCCTGGAATGTGAAGTCAAGTGGGCCTTAGAAAGCATCACTACGAACAAAGCTAGTGGAGGTGATGGAACTCCAGTTGAGCTGTTTAAAGTCCTAAAAGATGATGCCATGAAAGTGCTGCACTCAATATGCCAGCAAATTTGGAAAACTCAGCAGTGGCCTCAGGACTGGAAAAGGTCAGTTTTCGTTCCAATCCCAAAGAAAGGCAATGNATGCCGTGAAAGTGCTGCACTCAATATGCCAGCAAATTTGGAAAACTCAGCAGTGGCCTCAGGACTGGAAAAGGTCAGTTTTCGTTCCAATCCCAAAGAAAGGCAATGCCAAAGAATGTTCAAACTACCACACAATTGCACTCATCTCACACGCTAGTAAAGATCAAAATTCTCCAAGCCAGGCTTCAACCGTACATGAACTGTGAACTTCCAGAGGTTCACACTGGATTAAAAAAAGGCAGAGGAACAAGAGATCAAACTGCCAACATCCATTGGATTATAAAAAAAGTAAGAGAGTGCCAGGAAAAAACATCTATTTCTGCTTAATTGACTGTGCCAAAGCCTTTGACTGTGTGAATCACCATAAACTGTGAAAAATTCTGAAAGAGATGGGAATATCAGACCACCTGAACTGCTTGAGAAATCTGTATGCAGGTCAAAAAGCAACAGTTGGAACTGGACATGAAACAACAGACTGGTTCCAAATAGGAAAAGGAGTACGTCAAGGCTGTATATTGTCACCCTGCTTATTTAACTTATATGCAGAGTACATCATGAGAAACGCTGGGCTGGATGAAGCACAAGTTGGAATCAAGATTGCCAGGAGAAATATCAATAACCTCAGATATGCAGATGACACCACCCTTATGGCAGAAAGTGAAGAGCTAAACAGCCTCTTGATGAAAGTGAAAGAGGAGAGTGAAAAATTTGGCTTAAAGCTCAACATTCAGAAAATTAAGATCATGGCATCTGGTCCCATCACTTCATGGCAAATAGGTAGGGAAACAGTGACAGATTTTATTTGGGGGGGCTTCAAAATCACTGCAGATGGTGACTGCAGCTTTGAAATTAAAAGACACCTACTCCTTGGAAGGAAAGTTATGACCAACCTAAAGAGCATATTCAAAAGCAGAGACATTACTTTGCCAACAAAGGTCCGTCTAGTCCAGGCTATGGTTTTTCCTGTGGTCATGTATGGATGTGAGAGTTGGACTGTGAAGAAGGCTGAGCGCCGAAGAATTGATGCTTTTGAACTGTGGTGTTGGAGAAGACTCTTGAGAATCACTTGGACTGCAAGGAGATCCAACCAGTCCATTCTAAAGGAGATCAGTCCTGGATATTCATTGAAAGGACTGATGCTGAAGCTGAAACTCCAGTACTCTGGCCACCTGATGCAAAGAACTGACTCATTTGGGAAAGATTGAAGGCAGGAGGAGAAGGGGATGACAGAGGATGAGATGGTTGGATGGCATTGCCGACTCAATGGACGTGAGTCTGAGTGAACTCAGGAGTTGGTGATGGACAGGGAGGCCTGGCATGCTGCAATTCATGGGGTCGCAAAGAGTCAGACACGATTGAATGACTGAACTGCACTGAAATGAACTGAACTGAACTGAAATAAATTCTTCAGAACTATTTTTCTAGATTCCATATATATGTGTTAGTGCATGATATTTATCTTTCTCTTTCTGACTTTCTTCACTCTGTATAATAGGCTCTAGGTTCATCCACCTCATTAGGACTCAAATGCATTCCTTTTTATGGCTGAGTGATATTCCATTGTGTATATGTACCACAACTTCTTTATCCATTCATCTGTCGATGGACATCTAGGTTGCTTCCATGTTTCAGCTATTGTAAATAGTGCTGCAGTGAACAATGGGATACATGTGTCTGTTTCAAGTTTGGTTTCCTCAAGGTATATGCCTAGGATTGGGATTGCTGGGTCATATTGTGGGGTTTTTTTCCTAGTGTTTTAAGGAATCTCCACACCATCTTCCACAGTGGCTATATCAATTTACATTCCCACCAACAGTGCAAGAGCGTTCCCTTTTCTCCACACCCTCTCCAGGATTTACTGTTTGTAGACTTTTTGATGAGGGCCTTTCTGACCAGTGTGAGGTGGTATCTCATTGTGGTTTTGACTTGCATTTCTCTAGTAATGAGTGATGTTGAGCATGTTTTCATATGTTTGTTAGCATAGTCTTCTTTGGAGAAATGTCTTTTTCCCAATTTTTGATTGTTTGTTTGTTTTTTTTCCTGATATTGAGTTGTATGAGCTGCTTGTATATTTTGGAAATTAATCCTTTGTCAGTTGTTTTATTTACTATTATTTTCCCCTATTCTAAGGGTTGTCTTTTTACCTTGCTTATAGTTTCCTTTGCTATGCAAAAGCTTTTAAGTGTAATCCCACTTATTTACTTTTGTTTTTATTTCCATTACTCTAGGAGTTGGGTCATAGAGGATCTTGCTGTGATTTATGTCAGAGAGTGTTCTGCTTATGTTTTCCCCTAGGAGTTTTATAGTTTCTGGTCTTACATTTAGGTCTCTAACCCATTTTGAGTTTATTTTTGCCCCCATTGTATATTCTTGCCTCCTTTGTCAAAAACAAGGTACCCATAGATGCATGGGTTTATTTCGGGGCTTTCTCTCTTGTTTCATTGGTCTATATTTCTGTTGTTTTTCATTGTTAGTGAAAATTCCATATTTTCATTGTTAGTATATAGAAACGCAAGTGATTTCTCTGTATTGATTTTGTATCCTGCCACTTTGCTAAATTCACTGATTAGCTCTAGTAATTTTCTGATACTACTATCTTTATGGTTTTCTATGTACATATCACGTCATCAGCAAACAATGAGAGCTTTACTTCTTCTTTCCTAATCTGGACTCCTTTTATTTCTTTTTCTTCTCTGATTGCTCTAACTAGGACTTCCAACTATGTTAAATAATATTGGCAAAAGTGGACACCCTTGACTTGTTCCTGATCTTAGGGGGAATGCTTTCAGTTTTTCACCATTGAGAATAATGTTTGCTGTAGGCTTATTATATATGGCCTTTACTATGTTGAGGTAGGTTCCTTCTATGCTCATTTTTTGAAGAGTTTTAATCATAAATGGGTGCTGAATTTTGTCAGACTTTTTCTGTGAGATTATCATATGGTTTTTATCTTTCAATTGGTTAATATGGTGTATCACATTGATAGATTTGCATATATTGAAGAATCATTGCACCCCTGGAATAACCCAACTTGATCATGGTGTCTGAGCTTTTTGATGTGTTGCTAAATTCTGTTTGCTAAAATTTTGTTGAGGATTTTTGTATCTATGTTCATCAGTGATATTGGCCTGTAGTTTTCTTTTTTGTGTGTTGTCTTTGTCTGGTTTGGGTATCAGGGTAATGGTGGCCTTGTAGAAAGAGTTTGGAAGTGTTCTTTCCTCTGCAATTTTTTGAAAGAGTTTTAGAAAAATAGGCATTAGCTCTTCTGTAAATGCTTGATAGAATTCTCCTGTGATGCCATCTGGCCCTGGGCTTTTGTTTTTGGGAGACTTTTGATCACAGCTTCAATTTCAGAGCTTGTAATTGGGTTGTTCATAATTTCTGTTTCTTCCTGGTTGTCTTGGAAGATTGAACTTTTCTAAGAATCTGTATACAGTTGTTCACAACAGTCTCTTATAATCCTTTGCATTTCTGCACTGTCTGTTGTAACCTCTCCTTTTCCATTTCTCATTTTGTTGATTTGATTCTTCTCTCTTTTTTTCTTGATGAGTCCGGCTAAAGGTTTGTCAATTTTGTTTATCTTCTCAAAGATAGTTTTTAGCTTCATTAATCTTTACTATGTTCCTTTCACTTCTTTTTCATTTATTTCTCTTCTGATCTTTATGATTGCTTTCCTTCTGCTCATTTGGGGGGAGTGGGTTGTTCCTCTTTTTCCAGTTGCTTTAGGTGTAAAGTGCGGTTTTCTATCCGCTGTCCCCGTTACCTGAGGTGGGTTGTGTTCTCTCTTAGAACTGCTTTGGCTGCATCCGTAGGTTCTGAGTTGGTGTGTTTTTATTGTCATTTGTTTCTAGAAACTTTTTGATTTCCCTTTTGATTTCTTCAGTAACCTGTTGGTTATTTAGAAACATACTGTTTAATATCCATGTGTTTGTGTTTTTTACAGTTTTTTTTTCTTGTAATTGATATCTAGTCTCATAGCGTTGTAGTTGGAGAAGATGCTTGATATGATTTCAATTTTCTTAAATTTACTGAGGTTTAATTTGTGACCCAAGATGTGGTCTATCCTGCAGAATGTTCCATGTGCACTTGAGGAGAAGGTGTATTCTTCTGCATTTGGATAGAATATCCTTCTGATATCAATGAGATCCATCTAATGTATCATTTCAGACTTGTGTTTCCTCATTAATTTTCCGTTTTGATGGTCTGTCCATGGCGTGAGCAGGTGTCACACTCTCCTGCTACTATTGTGTTCCTGCCAACTTCTCCTTTCGTGTCTGTTAGTGCTTGTCTTACGCACTGAGGCGCTGCTGTGCGGGCGCATAGACACTTACAGTCGTCATGTCTTCCGCTTGCACTGACCCCTTGATCGTTACGTAGTGCCCTTCCTTATCTCTAGTAGTATTATTTATTTTAAGGTCTATTTTATCTGATATGAGGATTGCTACTCCAGCTTTCTTTTGCTTCCCATTTGCATGGAATATATTTTTCCATCCTCTCACTTTCAGTCTGTATGTATCTTTAGGTCTGAAGTGGGTTTCTTGTAGACAGCATATATGTGGGTCTTATTTTTGTATCCATTCAGCCAATCTGTGTCTTTTGGTTGGAGCATTTAATCCATTTACATTTAAAGTTATTATTGATATATATGTTCCTATTGCCATTTTCTTAATTGTTTGGGGTTTGATCTTGTAGATCTTTTTCTTCTCTTGTATTTCTTGACTATATAAGTCCCTTTAACATTTGTTGTAAAGCTGGTTTAGTGGTGGTGAATTCTCTCAACTTTTGCTTGTCTGAAAAACTTTTGATTTCTCCATCAGTTTTGAATGTGATCCTTGCTGGGTACAGTAATCTTGGTTGCAGAGTTTTCCCTTTTGGTACTTTAAATATATCCTGCCATTCCCTTCTGGCCTGCAGAGTTTCTGCTGAAAGATCAGCTGTTAAAAGTATGGGGTTTCCCTTGTATGTTACTTGTTGCTTCTCCCTTACTGCTTTTAATATTCTTTCTTTGTGTTTAGACTTTGTTAGTTTGATTAGAATGTGTCTTGGTGTGTTTCTCCTTGGGTTTATCCTGTATAGGACTCTTTGGGCCTCTTGGACTTGATTGACTATTTCCTTGTCCATGTTGGGGAAACTTTCAACTATAATCTCTTCAAAAATTTTCTCATACCCTTTCTTTTTCTCTCTTCTTCTGGGGCCCCTATAATTTGAATGTTGATGTGTTTGATATTGTCCCAGAGGTCTCTGAGACTATCTTCAGTTCTTTTCATTCTTTTTACCTTATTCTGCTCTTCAGAAGTTACTTCCACCATTTTATCTTCCAGCTCACTGATTCGTTCTTCTGCCTCAGATATTCTGCTATTGATTACTTCTAGAGTATTTTTAATTTCAGTAATTGTGTTGTCTCTGCGTGTTTATCCTTTAATTCTTCTGGGTCTTTGTTAATTGATTCTTGCATTTCCTCCATTCTGTTTTCAGGCTTTTGGCCATCTTTACTATCATTATTCTGAATTCTTTTTCAGGTAGTTTGCCTACTTCCTCTTCATTTTTTTGGACTCTGTGTTTCTAGTTTGTTCCCTCGCTTTGTAGTGTTTCTCTGCCTTTTCACTACTTTTTAAGCTTACTGTGTTTGAGGTCTCCTTTTCCCAGGTTGCTAGGTTGCATTCTTTCTTCTTTGTGGTTTCTGCCCTTCTACGCTTGGTCCAGTGGTTTGTGTAAGCTTCCTATAGGAAGCTTAGTTTTTTGTTTGTTTTTCCTCCGATGGGCAAGGCTGAGTGAGGTGGTGATCCTGTCTGCTGAAGGTTGGGTTTGTATTTTTGTTTTGTTTGTTGTTTAGATGAGGCGTCCTGCACAGGGTGCTACTGGTGGTTGGGTGATGTCAGGTCCTGTATTCAAGCAGTTTCCTTTGTGTGAGTTCTCACTACTTGATTCCCCCTAGGGTTAGTTCTCTGGTTGTCTAGGGTCTTGGAGTCAGCTCTCCCACTCCAAAGGCTCAGGTCTTGATCTCTTGTCAGGAATAAAGATTCCACAAGTGGTTTATTATGGCATTGAGTGAGATTAAAACAAATACCCGAAAATAAGAAACCAAAGATGAAGCCCAGACAAATGGCAGTTACAAAACCAGACAAATAATAATAATCAAAATAATGGACTATACACATATACATATACACCCATAAGCAAAATCAAAACAGTCCAACAATAATAAAGTACAATAGACCGAGTGAACAAAAGAAACCAAAAGTTATATCCATCAGTTAAGAACAAAACTAACTAAAGAACAAACTAGAAAACAAAACTAAAGCAAGGCACCAAGTGGGGAATGGAGCAGTGAGAACAAAGCTAACAGACATGCTGAGAGGAAAGGAAAGACAGAAAGAATAGATATGCAAGTTAAATAGAGGCAGACAAAGCAGAGTTATATACAGTAAAGATTAACTGGAAGGGGCAAAGAGCAACAGGAAAAGCAAACAGAGGAATAAATGCAGAAAAATAATAATTGCTTAAAAGTTTTAAAAAGAAAAAAAAAATTTTTTTAAAGGAAAACTCCACAGCACTGCAAAAGCCCAGTGTAGAAGCAGAGGTTTATAACAATAAAACATGATGACTGAGGGAAAAAAGCTCAATAGCTTAATTAGATTTCATAGTGCCAATAAAATCTATAACAACCACAATGGGGGGAGGGGGAGAAAAAGAAAAGCAAAAAGGGGGGCGGAAATCCAAAAGAATCTACAGAACAAGTCAAAAGATAAGAATGAAGTGAAGTGAAGTCACTCAGTCGTGTCTGACTCTCTGCGACCCCATGGACAGTAGCCTACCAGTCTCCGCTATCCATGGAATTTTCCAGGCAAGAATACTGGAGTGGGCTGCCATTTCCTTCTCCAGGGGATCTTCCCAACCCAGGGATCGAACCTGTGTCTCCTGCATTGCAGACACTTTACCATCTGAGCACCAGGGAGGAGTCACTGCTGTCAGAGTCCTTTCCCTCACTGGGAGCAACAGTCCACCTCACCTCCCTCGGATGCCCTCCAACACTGTGCTGATCTCTGGACCTGCTGTGCGGCAGCTCAGGTTCTAATCTGGTCCTACGCCTCTGTGTTCCTGCCTCCAATGTTCACAGCTATCAAAACTGGTGCGTTTTCTTTTGTGGGAACGCTCAATAGCCTTTTATATATTCCATTGACACGGAGTCTGCTAGCTGAGTGTGTGGATGTAATCTGCAGCTTGTACAGCTGGTGGGAAGGCTTGGGGTCTTCTTCCTTAGCCACACTGCCCCTGGGTTTCACCTGTGGTTTTATTTCCACCTCTGCACGTGGGTCCTCCACTGGGGTTTGCGCCTGCGGCTGCCCTGGAGGGCTTGGGTCTGCCCCGTGAGGGCCAGGTGTGGAGGTGGTGCAGCTGCTTGGGTCGAAGGGGCTCTGGCAGCACCAGGCACTCAGGGGAGTTGGCAGTGAGGGCAGTGGGAAATACTGTGCTCTCAAAGGGCATGGCAACAGTATCGGCCAACATGCTCCAGTGTTCTTGCCTGGAGAACCCCCTCCCTGACAGAGAAGCCTGGCAGGCCACAGTCCACAGGGTCGCAAAGAGTTGGACACGACCGAACAGACCCTGCTTGCAGAGATGCAAGACTTCTGCCTGTGGCAGCTCTGCCCCTGTGAGGCCTGAGCGTGAAGGTGGCGCAGCTGCTTGGCTTGTGGGGACCCTGGTGGCACCAAGTGTGCAGGGGCAGGACTGCCTCCACCGCAGGAGCTGCGGCCCGACCAGTCTTTTCTTGAGCCTCTTGTAGCTGGCGATCAGCAGGCCTTTTTGGCCAGTTTCTCTGTAGCTCCACCCATCCAGGCACTTAGGGGCTCCCTTGCCTGGGGTCCTTCTCTGCAGATCGGTGCATCGGTCACTTAAGGGGCACCCTGGGTGTGGTCCTTCTTTGTAGTTCAAGTGTCAGCGTTTGATGGGCCAGCCTCTCTACTGTTCAGCTGCCGATGCTGGCGTGTGGGGAGAGAGGCTATGGTGATGGCTCCACCCCCCACGCATGACTCAGCAGTATCGCCTTGCTTCCACGGCTGCCTGGCTTTCCTCCACAGGCATTTCCCACCACCATCTCCTCCCTCATGTCCCCTCAACCCATCCCTCCACGGTCAACACCAGCCCTCACCTGGGATTGTCCACAATCCCCAAACTCCAGTTCCCAGCCGCTGCGCCTTCCAGGAGTCCCGCATTCCTGTCCAGGGTAAGCACGGCTGCGGCAAGGACTGTCTGACTCTCCTTCCATTTAGGCTGCCGCAGCCCAGCTGTTTCACTCTCAGCCTTGAATGTTTCTCCTCTGACTCAGACAATTGCCCGATGCGGGGACAGGACCCCTGCTTCAGTTCCCCCACCTGCCGGGGCCAGGTCCAGTCCCACCAACACTCCTGTTTCTCCCCCAGCTCCTTGTCCCACAGAGGTTTGCGTGGTCCCATATGTTCTTTTCCACTGGTCCGGTCCTCCTGTCCACTCTCATGGTGTCTGAGGCTGTGTTCCTGATGTATCCACGGAGAGAGGTGCACGCCACGTCCACCGACCCCTCCACCGTCTTGTTCCTACTTCAGCTCTCTTTTGCTAATAAGTTACTCAAAAACTTGGTTGGTAAAAAAATTAACAGTGCATTTTTCCTCATGATTCTGTGGGTGGACTAAGCTCAGCGGGGAGGTTTTTCTGCTCCACGTGCTCTCAGCTGGATCACTCACGTGACTGCTTTTAGCTAGGAGCTGGGCTGGGCTGCCTTGAGGTTCCTCCACAAGCTTTATCACTCAGTGAGGTGTCTCCCCTCTGGGCATTCTCCAAATGGAGCAGTGGATCCTGGACATTCAGCTTGGCAGTTGGGTTTCAGAAGAGAGAAATGCAAGAGGACCAGCCCCAGAATGCAAACACTTCTGGTAGCCATAAGGTCAGGCCCAGGCTCACTGTGGGAGGGGAAGCAGAGCATGGATGCAGGAACCGAGGCTCACTCAGGCCACTGTGTATCATCTGCCCCACTGGCTAACTCGCTTCCCCTTCATCTCTGTGAATGTGAACCAGTCCAAAAGACTGTTGTTGTAATAGTCGGGATACTTCTAATTAGACATAACAAAAACTTGACCCAGAGAACCTAAAGCAAAAGCAAAACGAACTGACTCTTGTGACTGTAATCAGGCATAGTTGGGCCTGGCTGCTCAAATATTGCATTCAGGGCTCTCTCTCTAACTCTTGGTTCTATCTGATTCCATATTAGCTTTATTTCCTAAAAGGCAGTCACTATGTAATGAGAAAAATCACCAACAATACATATTTAAATTGTCTTCACACCTTACAAACTCAAAAGGTTAGAGCTCTCTTCTGACTTTAATATCCCAAAAGAGACTATTTGCCCAGAGTCTCCAGACAGGAGGCATCTCCAGACACATCTGTGGCTCTGTGGGAAGGATCCTTTTAGGCTTTTTCACTAAGAGAACAGCTGTTCAGTGTCATTAACGCTGCATAACAAATTGCTAAATTTTAAGTGGCTTAAAATAACATAAAATAACCGGAGAAGGGGATGGCGCCCCACTCCAGTACTCTTGCCTGGAAAATCCCATAGACAGAGGAGCCTGGTAGGCTGCAGTCCATGGGGTCTCGAAGAGTCGGACACGACTGAGTGACTTCCCTTTCCCTTAAAATAACATAAATGATCATTTTATTATACCGTGGCTTCTGTGGGTCAGAAACTTGAGGCTGGCCCTGTCGGGCGGTTCCGACTCAGGAGGGCTCAAGAGGTTGGGGTGCCAGGGGACTGGAGCCGGAACGGGGCGCAGGGCAGAGGAGGGGGAGCGGCGGGCGCCGGGGTCCGCTCGGCGCCGCTCCGCCGCTGCCTGCGGGGTCTCCCCCTGGGAGGATGGGCTGCTTCCTGGCACGGTGGCCTCAGGGCATGCGGCTTCCTTGGCAACAGTCCCCCAGCGAGAGTGCTCCAACAAACAGGTAAAAACGCATTCCATTTTCTGAGCAAGACGTGGAGAGTCACGTCCACTGGCCAGTCCCGTCGGTTACGCGCGAGCCAGAAGAGGCTCAAGGGAAGAGGAACCAGACTCCGCCGGTGACGGAGGAGGGGCACGCCCACAGAGCCATGTAGATGGAGAAGCGGTCTTTCCTTTATTTTTAATTGAAGAATGATTGCTTGACAATGCTGTGTTGGTCTCTGCCACACAGCAACGTGAATCAGCCGTATCATACACATGTCCCCGGCTTCCTGAACGTCCCTCGCACCTCCCAGCTCATCCCACCCCTCTAGGCCCTCACCAAGCCCCAGTTCGAGCCCCCGGGGCATACAGCAAACTTCCTCTGGCTCTCTATCCCACACGTGGTCGTGCGTGTGTCTCCACGTGACCCTCTCCATGCATCCCACCCTCTCCTTCCCCCACCCCCACCCCCAGCCCCTGTGTCCGCAAGCCTGTCCTCTGTGGGGTAATAGTTTGGGGCCATCTTTGGAAAATGCAATCCATCGCAGCAACCCTCACAGGGCCCTGGCTGGGTGTATGAGCTGCACTTCTGACGTGCACGCTACACTGGCCCAGGTTATCAGGATAGCATGCTGCAAACGTGTTCCTCTGACTTCAAATGCCCTTCACGTGAAGCACCCGTGATCTGCGTCTCGAGGCTGACTTAGTTTTGTCGCTGTTCTCGTACTTCATCCTTCAGGCCTGCGTGTTAGCAGTGGGGTGAAAGCCAGTGTCAGTCCAGTCTTCATGCCCCACACTGGATTCCAAGAAACTTCACTCTGACTTGGCAAAAATCTCCACCCAAATTTAAATCAGCTTATTCTTAATTTTGTAACTTGAGAGAATAAAGCAAATGAAACTCTTGGGCTTTCTTTTTAGTTCGCTTGTCAAAAGTGAATCCAAATAAAAAGAATAGATAAGTTTTAAGCAAAATAGAGTCACAAAAACTACGAGGAAGTCTTGAAAGCAAGCAGAGAGAAAAGACATATGGCATGCAGATAAACAATAATTAGTCAGAAGGCAGCTGTTTCTAAAGTAACAATGTAAACTAAAGTACAGTGAATACTGCCGACATGCTGAGTGACAATGATTATCAAATTGTCAAGAAAATGTCCCCATCCAACTAAAACATGTGACTGAAAATAAAATGTGATTGAGGGTATGCCCAAGACGGCAGAGTAGGAAGACCCTGAACTCATTTCCTCCCACGGACACAGCAAAATTACACCTTACAAAGCAACTGTCTAGGAGAACAACCTGAGTGCTAGCAGAAAAGATTTTCCAAAAGTAAGGCTATTAGGGAGGAACCTCAGTGAGGTGACGGGGGGCAGGAGGCTGATGCGGAGACACAGTATAGTGGGACGCACCCCCCCAAGCTGGTGACCCCAAAACCAGAGGGATGGCACAACTGCGGTGGTTCTCCCCGAGAAGCAAGGAGCCACTGCCTCTCACGGGGCCCCCTGGCTGGGGTCCTGCACCAGGAAGACAAGCCCCCAGAAAACCTGGTCTTGAAAACTAGTAGGGCTTAAGGAATTCCCTGGTTGTCAAGTGGTTAAGACTCCATATTTCACTGCAAGGATTCAATTCCTGGTCAGGGAACTAAGATCCCACCTGCCGCTTCTCAAAAAACATATATTTAAGACAAAAGATCCCACATGCTGTGCAGCCAAAAAAAAAAAAAAAAATCTACTTTTGCAAACTAGCAGGGCTCGTGTTTGGGAGCCGAGGGCTACAGGACACATGTGCAGAACCTCACGTGCGGAGCCGGTAACTGGGAAGGAGCCTGGGTCAGACCCACCTGCTGACCTCGGAGATCCCTCCGGAGAGATGGGAGGCGACCAGGACCTGCCCTGCGGATGCCGATGCTGGGGGCGTCAGGGACCTCATCCTACTGCCACACAGCAGCACCCGCACGTGCCATTTTGGACGGCTCCATCCAGCCTGTTGGTGCCAGAGGTGTACTCGCCCACCCGCAAACCAGAGCTAGCTTCACGGCCCTCTGGCACAGGCACACAGCCTCGTAGAGACCTGGCCCGCCCACCAACAGGCCCTCAGTCACTGGACCGGGCGGGACCTCGGTGGACGGCAGAAGGCTGGAGCCGTGGCACGGGTGGTCACAAACCAGCAAGGAACAGAGTCTAGAATGATCCATACAGTAATGGGTCAGCATCCAAGACACCAATACAAACTCAAGCTTAGCTTGACATAGACATAAATAGTTACACACAGAAATACTTGTGGATGTGTGTACACACAGAGGTTAAAATGCATGCCTGCTCCATCAGCTAAGAGCGCACAGAAGCAGCAGCTGGCATCATTAGGGCGCAGAAGTCGGTTTCCCATAGCGTTCTCTATGAGGAGGGCTCGTTAGAGCTCTTTGGAGAAACGGCTTATTCTGTGACGGGGGCAGAAAATAGATGAGGTTAGGGACTTCCTTGGTAGCCCAGTGGTTAAGACTGCCTGCCATTGGAGGGGACGTGGGTTTGAGCCCCGGTCGGGGAAGATCCCACGTGCCAAGGGGCGCCTGAGCCCGCGCTGTATAGCCTGGGAGCCACGGCAACTGAAGCCGCCGAGTCTGGAGCCCACCTCTACAAGAGAAGCCGCCACAGTGGGAATCCACTCACCACAACCAGAGGAGCCCCCACCCCCGGCAACTAGAGAAACCCCAAGCCCAACAGCAAAGACCCAGGGCATCCAAAAATAAACGACTTTTTAAAAAAAAGGCAAGAAAATATACAAGATGAGCCTAGAGCATCTTATAGTGGCAGAAAACTTAAAAGTGCTAAAAAAAAAAAATAAACAAAACACTTGGAAAACTTGAATGACAGAATTAAGTCGTTTGAGGTTATAACCCAGAGTATAAAATAAATATGATATAAATAAATGATGGAATAAACATATAGATGGGGGAAATATGCAAATCTCCCATGCAGAACTGCAAATAATTTATGGAGACACCCCGCCCTCAGAGAGGTAGAATATGACCTTTAAGTGTGGGCTGCACATGGCGACTGCCTGCCGTATGGAGAGGGTGGGAAAACAGGAACTTGACAGAAGAAAGACTGAAACACTGCCTTAGCCAAGTAATCCAGCCGACAGCCGCAGTGACAAATCATCTCAACAGCATGGCCCTTACATGTGATGAGGATGAACCGTCCCTCCTGTGGTCTTCCCCCCAAGAACATATAATTCCCATAACATTTAATCACCAGGAGAAAAAATCAGACAGTTCTCAACTGAGGGATATTCTACAAAATACCTGACCAGCACTCCTCAGAACTGTCGTTATCAGAAACAAGGTCCTATCTGGAAAACTTAGCCAAGAAGACTCTAAAGATACATGACAGCTAAATGGAACGTGGTGTCCTGGGTGGAGTCCTGGGCAGAGAAAGGGCATCAGGTGAAGGCTAAGGAGATTCGGAGTGGCAAAAAGCCAGACACAGCTGAGCAACGGAACAGCGACGAGGAGATCTGAGCAGAGTGGGGGCTTCGGCTGATAATACTGTCTGTGTCGGCGTTCGTTCATTCCCTGCACCTGCTGCTGCTGGTGTTCAGGCGCCAAGTCGTGCCGACTCTTTCTGACGCCAGGCTTCCCTGTCCTTCACTATCTCCTAGCCTTTGTTCAGACTCATGTCCATCGAGTCGGTGATGCCACCCAACCATCTCATCCTCTGTCGTCCCCTCCTCCTCCTGCCCTCAGTCTTTCCCAGCATCAGGGTCTTTTCCAACAAGTCGGGTCTTTGCATCAGGTGGCCAAAGTAATGGAGCTTCAGCTTCAACATCAGTCCTTCCAATGAACACCCAGGACTGATCTCCTTTAGGATGGACTGGCTAGATCTCCTTGCAGTCCAAGGGACTCTAGGCGTCTTGTCCAACACCACAGTTCAAAAGCATCAATTTTGGGGCCTTCTTTATGGTTCAACTCTTACATTTATAAATGATAACCAGAAAAACCATGGCTTTGACTATGGACCTTTGTCAGTAAAGTGATGTCTCTGCTCTTTTAAATACACTGTCTAGGTTTGTCAGACCTTGTAAATTCTTGTAATGGTTCTTAATTTTTAAGAAGTTAATCATAAGGGAAACAGTGTGGAGCGACTATCTTAATTTTTCTGTAAACCTAAAACGGTTCTAAAATTAAAGTGTTATTTTTAAAACTGAAGTGAATGCTACCCAGAGAGAGGGAATGCCTGCTCGCCTGATAAGAGAGCAGGTGGGTGAGCAGCCAGAGCGATACCAGCAGGGAGGGTGACTAACGGAAGAACTGGTCTGCATCAAGCCGGGGATTACAGGAAAGCTTAGAGCTTTGTCATTCCAAGAGTGATGGCTAACCAGCAACACCGTATCACCTGGAAACATCAGAAATGCAGGGGCTTGAGCCCACCCCGACCGACCTACAAAAAGAATTTGCGTTTTAACCAGCTCTGTATGGGTGATTCATAGGCACATAAAAATTTAAAAGGTACTAGTGCCGTGACTATCAAACGTGGATTGCCTGGTCATCTTCTGTCCTCCCCAAACTGCACCCCAGCAAAATTCTTCTATCTATAAATCTCAATAATTCAGTATTTCTTTTTTTTTTTATTTTTATCTTTTTAACTTTGTCAAGATTTTTAGGGATGTCCCGGGTGGTCCAGCAGTGAAGAATCTACCAGCCAGTGCAGGGGACACGGGTTCGATCCCTAGTCTGAGGAGATCCCACATGTCCCAGGGCAACCAAGCCTGTGCACTGCAACCCCAGAGACCAAGAGCCTAGCGCCTGCACACCACCAGAAGGGAAACCGCCACAACAGGAGATCAGCCCTGCTCCCTGCAGCCGGAGAGAGAGCCCGTGCACAGCACTGCAAGGGAAATGTCATAACCAGNCTGCACACCACCAGAAGGGAAACCGCCACAACAGGAGATCAGCCCTGCTCCCTGCAGCCGGAGAGAGAGCCCGTGCACAGCACTGCAAGGGAAATGTCATAACCAGCCCTGCTCCCTCCAACTGGAGAGAGCCCTAAAGCAGCAAAGACCAGGGTGGCCACAAATTAATTAAAAATAAAATACAGTTATACAATTTTTAAAGACTACTTCTCATTTACTGGTATTCCCATCTCTTTCAGAATTTTCCACAGTTTATTGTGATCCACACAGTCAAAGGCTTTGCCACAGTCAATAAAGCAGA
>SJYQ01006961.1:8956-20844 GCA_006410935.1 Redunca redunca
TCATCCCAATTATCTAAATGTAACATACTTTGAGAAACACTACACCACACCATATTGTTTCTTAATTGACACCTCTCTCTTGTTAATCCCCTAAACAGCTTAAAATTCTACTGGCAGGAAATGAATGTCATATTTAACTCCCCAGAGTATCTAGTCTAGTAACTGGTACACAGTAGGCACTTAATGATAATGTTTAAGTAAACTGAAAAGTTGTCATTAAAACAAGCAATTTCTTTACAATTGTTCACTTCTTAGAGCTGAAAAGACTCACCTACTTGTTTATCTTATTCATTTAAAGATGTGAATGTTACAGTAAGTGACTAGTATAACGTTCGGAATTTAAGTTTTTAGGGATTCAATGTCTTAGTTCTGAATCTAACATCTGTGAAAGCAGATGTCAAATGAATGGCTGAAGGCAAAGGAATCCTTTTGACATTTTATTTAGTGTTAGAAGGACAAGAGATTGGTAGGGAGGGAACAGGGAAGGGCAATACACATTTAGGGAGATGACTTGCTCAAACATGTTCCACAAGAAGTAGAAGGAGAAATCTCAGGTTGGCAAAGATACCCAACCAGAATTCACTGATATTTCTAAGAATGTCCCAGGTTAAAGTGTAGAGAGGGAGAGGATCCTCTCAGGAAGGTGGCTGTGTTCAGAACCTTCGTTAGAATTTTCTAAACTTCTTATCACTATAAAACTATCCCAAGCCTGAACTCACAAACATTTGATGACTACTCTGAAAGTGAATGTCGGTAAGTCGTGTCCGACTCTTTATCTACACCCCATCGACTGCAGACTCCTCTGTCCATGGAATTCTCCAGGCCATCATACTGGAGTGGATATCCTTTCCCTTCTCCAGGGGATCTTTCCAACCTGGGGATCGAACCCAGGTCTCCCGCATTGCAGGTGGTTTCTTCCTCTGAGTCACCAGGGAAGCCCCTGATTTCCTCCCAAATCCCGACCCTCATTCCTGAAATAATTACGTTTCAAGACTGAAAGAAGAGTGGCAATAAAAATATAAAACAGAAATAACCCTTGAACTAAAACATTTCATTTCTGAATTCTTGACTTAATGATAAAATGGAGGTCTTTTCTACCCTGCAGAAAAATATTTAAATTTGAGGTTTAAAGCAGAGTCAGCTTTCTCAGCAAATGTGCTTTAAAATGAATTGGCAACATTAAGTATGAAAAATAAAGATTTATTTGGATGGCAAATGACATAAATTTTAAAGAGAGGGATCAATTCAGTTCAGTCACTCAGTCATGTCCGACTCTTTGCAATCCCATGAATGGCAGCATACCAGGCTTCCCTGTATATCACCAACTCCCGGAGTTTACTCAAACTCATGTCCATCGAGTCGGTGATGCCATCCAGCCACCCTCTGTCGTCCCCTTCTCCTCCTGCCCCCAATCCCTCCCAGCATCAGAGTCTTCTCCAATGAGTCAACTCTTCACATGAGGTGGCCAAAGTATTGGAGTTTCAGCTTTAGCATCAATCATTCCAGTGAACACCCAAGACTGATCTCCTTTAGAATGGTCTGGTTGGATCTCCTTGCAGTCCTAGGGACTCTAAAAGAGTCATCTCCAACATCACAGTTCAAAAGCATCAATTCTTCGGTGCTCAGCTTTCTTCACAGTCCAACTCTCACATCCACACATGACCACAGGAAAAACCATAGCCTTGACCAGATGGACCTTTGTTGGCAAAGCAATCTCTGCCTTTTAATATGCTCTCTAGGTTGGTCATAACTTTCCTTCCAAGAAGTAAGCTTCTTTCAATTTCATGGCTGCAATCACCATCTGCAGTAATTTTGGAGCCCAAAAAAAAAAAGTCTGGCACTGTTTCCACTGTTTCCCCATCTATTTCCCATGAAGTGATGGGACCAGATGCCATGATCTTCGTTTTCTGAATGTTGAGCTTTAAGCCAACTTTTTCACTCTCCTCTTTCACTTTCATCAAGAGGCTTTTGAGTTCCTCTTCACTTTCTGCCATAAGGGTGGTGTCATCTGCATATCTGAGGTTATTGATATTTCTCCCAGCAATCTTGATTCCAGCTTGTGCTTCCTCCATCCCAGTGTTTCTCATGATGTACTCTGCATAGAAGTTAAATAAGCAGGGTGACAATATACAGCCTTGACTAACTCCTTTTCCTATTTGGAACCAGTCTGTTGTTCCATGTCCAGTTCAAACTGTTGCTCCCTGACCTGCATACAGGTTTCTCAAGAGGCCAGTCAAGTGGTCTGGTATTCCCATCTCTTTCAGAATTTTCCAGTTTATTGTGATCCACACAGTCAAAGGCTTTGGCATAGTCAATAAGGCAGAAATAGATGTTTTACTGGAACTCTCTCGAGATTTCCATGATCCAGTGGACATTGGCAATCTGATCTCTGGTTCCTCTGCCTTTTCTAAAACCAGCCTGAACATCAGCAAGTTCATGGTTCATGTACTGTGGAAGCCTGGCTTGGAGAATTTTGAGCATTGCTTTACTAGCGTGTGAGATGAGTGCAACTGTGCGGTAGTCTGAGCATTCTTTGGCATTGTCTTTCTTTGGGATTTGAATGAAAACTGACCTTTTCCAGTCCTGTGGCCACTGCTGAGTTTTCCAAATTTGCTGGCATATTGAGTGCGACACTTTCACAGCATCATCTTCCCGGATTTGAAATAGCTCAACTGGACTTCCCATCACCTCCACTAGCTTTGTTCGTAGTGATGCTTTCTAAGGCCCACTTGACTTCACATTCCAGGATGTCTGGCTCTAGGTGAGTAATCACATCATCATGATTATCTGGGTGTTGAAGCTCTTTTTTGTATAATTCTGTGTATTCTTGCCACCTCATCTTAATATCTTCTGTTTCTGTTAGGTCCATACCGTTTCTGTCCTTTATAGAGCCCATCTTTGTACAGTAGTGTTATTACAGGATATCTAGATAGTATCAACGAAGAAGGCGATGGCACCCCACTCCAGTACTCTTGCCTGGAAAATCCCATGGATGGAGGAGCCTGGTAGGCTGCAGTCCATGGGGTCATGAAGAGTCGGACACGACTGAGTGACTTCACTTTCACTTTTTACTTTCATGCATTGGAGAAGGAAATGGCAACCCACTCCAATGTTCTTGCCTGGAGAATCCCAGGGACGGGGAAGCCTGTGGCTACCATCTATGGGGTTGCACAGAGTCGGACACGACTGAAGCGACTTAGCAGCAGCAGATAGTATCAAAAATTGGCCAGATATAGGGCCACTATAAGGACAAGAAGAAGTAGAACCTGGGAAATGACCATGCAATCAGAATTATTTGTGCCTCTTCAGTCACTCTTTGAGTGGATCTCATTCTCTCCAACCTAACCTTAGACTATCTGTCAACATGGTGTGGGAGATGGAAGGGTGAGCATGACCTTTGGCAGCTGAGAACTCCTATTCACCCCGGGATATACCCCCATGGCTAGTAGGATGGGCATTACAATTGACTACATCTGGATTAAGTCCTCATCTCAATAAACAAGAATAGAATAATATGTTTGGCAATCTCAACAAAGCACACTGGTGAGTGTGCTTGGGAGAAAGGAGTCTGTTAACAGAAATGAGAAAAGTATCCAGAACAGAGAAAAATAATATCTATAGCATTTTAATTCAATTTCACAATCACAGTGAGTTTTCTCTTCTAGCTGTGTATAACCAGTTCCTTAGGACACATACATTTATTTTGGCAGGGGAAAACAGATTTGGTCAGTTCTTGAGGAAGAGCAACTTTTTCAATAGTCATGGTTTTATAACTATCAACAGAGGTGTTTAAACACAGCCATCATTCAGTGTCAAGAATTTAAGAATGACAATTCAAAAAAATATATATTATATAGTTTCCTGTAGTTATTAGAATAAGTTCAATTTAGCTATAATACACAGGGCAACCACAGTCAAAGCTATGGTTCTTCTAGTAGTTATGTATGGATGTGAGAGCTGGACCATAAAGAAAGCTGCTATTGTCATCACTCAGTCGTGTCCGACTCTTTGAGACCCCATGGACTGCAGCATGACAGACTTCCCTGTTCTTCCCCATCACTCAGAGCTTGTACAAACTTATGTCCATTGAGCCAGTGATGCCATCCAACAATCTCGAACTCTGTCATCCCTTTCTCCTCCAGCATTCAATTTTTTCACAGCATTATGGCCTTTTGTAATAAGCTGGTTCTTCAGGTGGCCAAATTGTTGGAGTTTCGACTTCAGCAACAGTCCTTCCAATAACTATTAAGAGTTGATTTCCTTAGGATTGAAATTGACTCGTTTGATATCCTTGCTGTCCAAAGAGTCACAAGAGTCTTCTCCAACACCATAGTTCAAAAGCATCAATTATCAGAAGTCAGCAATCTTTATGGACCAACTCTCACAACCATACATAACTACTGGGAAAAACCATACCTTGACTACACGAACCTTTGTTGGCAAAGTAATGTTTCTCCTTTTTAATATGCTGTCTAGGTTGGTCATAACTTTTCTTCCAAGATGCAAGCATCTTTTAATTTTACGGCTGTAGTCACAGTCTGAAGTGATTTTGGAGCCTAAGAAAATTAAGTCTGTCACTGTTTCCACTATTTCCCCATCTACCTTCCATGAAGTGATGGGACCCGATGCCATGATCTTAGTTTTTTGAATGTTGAGTTTTAAGCCAGCTCTCTCATTCTCCTCTTTCAATTTCATCAAGAGGCTCTTCAGTTCCTCTGTACTTTCTGCCATAATGGTAATGTCATCTGTATACCTGAGGTTATTGGTATTTCTCCCAGAAATCTTGATTCCAGCTTGTGTTTCATGCAGCCTCCCATTTTGAATGATGTACTCTATATATAAATTAAATAAGCAGGATGACAACATACAGCCTTGACACTCTCTTTTCCCAATTTTGAACCAGTCCATTGTTCCAACAGTTGTTCTAACTGTTGCTTCTAACCTACATACAGATTTCTCAGGAGGCAGATCAGGTGGTCTGATATTCCTAAGAATTTTCCACAATTGGTGGTGATCCACACAGTCAAAGGCTTTGGCATAGTCAATGAAGCAGACATTTTTCTGGAATTCTCTTGCTGTTTCTATGCTCCAATGGATGTTGGCAATTTGATCTCTGGTTCCTCTGCCTTTTCTAAAACCAGCTTGAATATCTGGAAGTTCACGGTTCACAAACTGTGGAAGCCTCACTTGGAGAATTTTCAGCTTTACTTTGCCAGCATGTGAAATGAGTGCAATTGTGCCGTAATTTGAACATTCTTTGCATTGCCTTTCTTTGGGATGGGAATGAAAATTGACCTTTACCAGTCCTGTAGCCACTGCTGAGTTTTCCAAATTTGCTGGCACACTGAGTGCAGCACTTTCATAGCATCTTCTTCTAGGATTTGAAATAGCTCAGCTGGAATTCCATCACCTCCACTAGCTTTGTTCATAGTGATGCTTGCTAAGGCCCATTTGACTTCACATTCCAAGATGTTTGTCTCTAGGTGAGTGATCACACCATCGTGGTTATCTGGGTCATTAAGATCTTTTTTGAATAGTTCTTCTGTGTATTCTTGCCATCGCTTCTCACTATCTTCTGCTTCTGTTAGGTTCATAGCATTTCTTTCCTTTATTGCACCCATTTTTGCATGAAATGTTCCCTTAGTATCTCTAATTTTCTAGAAGAGATCTCTATCCTTTCCTATCCTATTGTTTTCCTCTATTTCTCTGCATTGATCACTTAGGAAGGCTTTCTTAACTATCAGATCTAAACCCTTGAATCTGTATGTCACTTCCACTGTATAATTGTAAGGGATTTGATTTAGGTCATACCTGGATGGCATACCCACTTTGTTCAACTTAAGTCTGACTTTTGCAATAAGGAGTTTATGATCTGAGCCATAGTCAGCTCCCGGTCTTGTTTTTGCTGACTGTATAGAGCTGCTCTGCCTTCGCTGCAAAGAATAGAATCAATCTGATTTCAGTATTGACCATCTGGTGATGTCCACGTGTAGAATCGTCTCTTGTGTTGTTGGAAGAGGGTGTCTGCTATGACCAGTAAGTTTTCTTGGCAAAACTCTGTTAGCCTTTGCCCTGCTTCATTTTGTACCTGAAGGCCAAACTTGCCTGTTACTCCAGGTATCTCTTGACTTCCTACTTTTGCATTCCAGTTCTCTATGATGAAAAGGACGTCCTTTTTTTGGTATTAGTTCTAAAAGGTCTTATAGGTCTTCACAGAACCATTCAACTTAAGCTTCTTTGGCATTAGTGGTTGGGGCATAGACTTGGATTATTGTGATATTGAATGGCTTGTCTTGGAAAAGAACAGAGATCATTCTGTTGTTTTTGAGATCGCACCCAAGTACTGCATTTTGGACTCCTTTGTTGACTATGAGGGCTGCTCCATTTCTACTAAGGGATTCCTGCCCACAGTAGTAGATATAATGGTCATCTGAATTAATTTCACCCATTCCAGTCCATTTTAGTTCAGTGATTCCTAAAATATCAATCTTGCCATCTCCTGCTTGACCACTTTCAATTTGCCTTGATTCACGGACCTAACATTCCAGGTTCCTATGCAATACTGTTCTTTGAAGAATCGGATTTCACTTGCACCACAAGACACATCCACAACGGGGTGCTGTTTCCACTTGGGCTCAGCCTCTTCATTCCTTCTGGAGCTATTTCTCCGCTCCTCTCCAGTAGCATATTGGGCACCTACGGATCTGGGGCATTTATCTTTCAGTGTCACATCTTTTTGCCTTTTCATACTGTTCATGGGGTTCTCAAGGCAAGAATGCTGAAGTGTTTTGCCATTCCCTTCTCCAGTGGACCACGTTTTGTCAGAACTCTCCACTGGTGACTCTGCCTGCAATGCAGGAGACCCAGGTTTGATCCCTGGGTCAGGAAGATCTCCTGGAGAAGGAAATGGCAACCCACTCCAGTACTCTTGCCTGGAAAATTCCATGGATGGCGGAGCCTGGTGGGCTACAGTCCATGGGGTTGCAAAGAGTCAGACATGACTGAGCAACTTTACTTCACTTCGACCATGACCCATCCGTCTTGGGTGGCCCTACACAGCATGGCTCATAGTTTCACTGAGTTAGACAAGGCTGTGGTCCATGTGATCAGTTTGGTTAGTTTTCTGTGACTGTGGTTTTCATTCTGTCTGACCTCTAATGGATGAGGATAAGAGGCTTGTGCAAGCTTCCTGATGGGAGGGGCTCGCTAGGGGGAAAACTGGGTCTTGCTCTAGTGGGTAGGGCCATGCTCACAGTAAATCTTTAATCCAATTTCCTGCTAATGGGTGGGGCTGAAACTGAGTTCAGAAGAATTGATGCTTTTCAACTGTGGTGCTAGAGAAGACTCTTGAGAGTCCTTTAGACTGCAAGGAGATCAAACCAGTCAATCCTAAAGGAAATCAACCCTGAATATTCTTTGGAAAGACTGATGCTGAAGCTGAAGCTCCAATACTTTGGCCACCTGATATGAAGAGCCGACTCATTAGAAATGACCCTAACACTGGGAAACATTGAGGGAAGGAAGAGAAGGGGAAAACAGAGGATGAGATGGTTGGAGGGCATCACCGACTCAATGGACATAAGTTTAAGCAAGCTCCAGAGATGGTAAAGGACAGGGAAGCCTGGTGTGCTGCAGTTCATGGGGTCGCAGTCGGACACTACTGACTGAACAACAGTACAGCACAATGTACTTTATTTCACATGCTTTTTTCTCCTTGGAATAGAGATTTCCTAGAATATATTTTCAAGGCCAAACAACTTGCTAACATGCTATGAATTTAGCATATAAACATGCATGAATTTATGTAATGATGGGATATCAGGATAATTTTCACAATTCACTGAATTACCTCACTGAATTCAAAAGGAAGTATTCAATCCATTATTAAAAACAGTTTGACTTGAGAAGCAGAAAATATATGCTCGTGGAATATAAAAGGAAGAAAGGCATAAGGATGATGATGGATAAAGTGATTCAATCTGTTTAATGTACTAGGAAAGTAATGCATTTAATGTTCAAATTCAATTACTACTTCCAACCAAGGAACTTTTTAGCATCAAAGCACCTGCTTACTCATATTCTTTCATTAAAACTTCTTTTGAAACTAAACAATTAGATTTTACAATAGAAGAAAGAAAAATAACTGAATAAATGTATATTTTCCTCTTTTCCCTTGTAAATAATAGATAGTATGTCATATTGGTGACTCGTAGATGGTACTGTTCTCATTAAATCAAAATGGATCTAATACAAAAAACAGGGCACACAAACTTAACCAACACTAACGTACGTTAACCAAAAATATAAAACAGCATGCTGAACATCTGTATTAATTGACGCACTGAACCGCATCTTAAATATTTACAAAACATTTACTTCTTTCCAAGGGAGGAGCCTGGTAGGCTACAGTCCATGGGGTCACAGAGTCAGACTCAACTGAGCAACTTCACTTTCACTTTTTTCTTTACTGCAGTTTAACTAGAATTCTTTAAATTTTCTTTGTAACTGTTAATGAGTTATCTAACAACACCTCTACTGAAAAACAGACTGTCTTTCTTATAATTAAAATGTGAAATAATAGTACTTTCTATTTCTTTTAACAGTGTGAGTTAAAAATAAGATAATATTAGAGAACAATGTTTTCAAAATTTCAGCTAGACTGCCATTATCAAGTTTTGAATGTATAGTTACAAATATTTTCTTCTGAAACATCACGCACTGCACTCTTCGTTTACTGACTGGCATAATTTAGGTAACTTCCTGAGTTAGCTACCGAAACTCAAGCTTCTTATTGCAAGAGAGTACATCTTACACCTTATATAGATCTCACAGTGCTTAGTACATGAACATACACATAGTGACCCTCAAAAAACACCTACTGAACAAAGACACAAAATAAATCACTAAACATACTATTCAGCAACAAAATGTATTCCATGTTTACTGAGCGGTGAAAGTGAAGTTGCTCAGTCATGTCCAACTCTGCGATCCCATGGACTGTAGCCTACCAGGCTTCTCCATCCATGGGATTTTCCAGGCAAAAGTACTGGAGTGGGTTGCCATTTCCTCCTCCAGGGGATCTTCCCGACCCATAGATTGAACCCAGGTCTCCCGCATTGCAGGCAGACACTTTACCCTCTGAGCCATCAGGGAAGCCCTTACTGAGTGGAATATGTTATCAGCTGGACTTTCCAGGTGGCTCAAGTGGTAAGGAATCAGCCTACCAATGCAAGAGATGCAAGAGACATAAGTTTGATCCTTGGGTCAGGAAGATCCCTTAGAGTAGGAAATAGAAACTTGTTCCAGTATTCCTGCCTGGAAAATTCCATGAACAGAGGAGCCCACCCAGTGGTCTAAGGTCCATGATGTTACAGTTGGACATGACTGAACACACACACACACACACCAATTTACAGAAGCAACAAAAGTGATACCAATAAAATCCTATTACCCAGATTAGTAATTTAACTAGGAGTTTTTATATCTGAGCTATGAGGCGATGTGATTATTTCCATAGTTACATAAAGGAAATGATTCACATAACTTAAACTAGGTTGTATTAATGGCCTTAGGGCACCAAAGTGACCATTTTGATTCAGTCAATCATTCAAAAAATATTTTCTGGGAACCTACAACGTATCAATACGATCTAACTTTACAGTCAAGAGCTAAACAAATCCTAGGGATTTAAACAAGCCTCCAAGGCAGTCCTCCTAGATTTATCAGTTCTGCATTCCACCACTTTCTCATTTTCTTGTTCTATGTTTGGATAAAATAAGCCCCTGGAAGATTCCAGATGAAAGCAGTTCAGCATTAAATAGTCTTAGCTATTTATCCATTGGCATTTAACCTCAGTTACCCTTCCAAACCAAGTAATGATAAAGAGCCACTGTTGGCAAAACTGCACCACCATCTTAAGTGTCCCCTAGACTGCTAAACAAATCTAAAGATAGATACCACCTCTAGGCTCCAATGCTGCTCTGGAGTCTCAGCTTTCTTCAACCCAGTATGTATGAGATTCCAGCTGGATTCTGCTTTAATGCATGCTTCTGTTTTCTTACAGTTCTTTATCTGAGGGTCCGAATTCATATCCAGGACTCTATTAACTGGCAAAATTTGGCTCCAAGATAATTATACCCCTTCATGACTGTTACCTGTTATGAATTTCCTGAAATGTTCTGCCTCTCTGGCTGGCACTGGCTCCATTTGAAAATGCAGTGCCCAAAACATTGTTTTAAAGAAAACCTAGCCTGCCACACCTTTTTTTTTTTTAATTCTATTTTTTTTTAAATTTTTATTTTAACTTTATTTTACTTTTATTACTTTGATCTACTCAGTTTAATTTCTAAAGTTGGCATCTACAAGCAATCTATGCTATAAATTTCCCAAGAGGCTAAGTCTCTGTTAAGACTCCTTAACTGTGAACAGCCCTGTGTTGCCAAGAGAAACCTTGTCATTGTCCCAAAATGTGATATCCTCTACTTTATTCTGTGAAATATTTAGGAGTCTATAAACACTCTTGGACTTCCCTGATATCTCAGTTGGTAAAGAATCCGCCTGCAATGAAGGAGACCCCGGTTCAATTCCTGGGTTGGAAAGATCCGCTGGAGAAGGGATAGGCTACCCACTCCAGTACTGTTGGGCTTCCCTTGTGGCTCAGATGGTAAAGAATCCGCCTGCAATGTGGGAGACCTGGGCTCAGTCTCTGGGTTGGGAAGAGCCTCGCCTGGAGAATTCCATGGATTGTATAGTCCATGGGGTCACAAAGAGTTGGACACAACTGAGTGACTTTCACTTTCATACCCCTAAAACTCAAAGTTTCACCGTTTCAGAAAAAAAAACTAATAAACAAAAACTGACTGACTACCTCCCAATGCTAGACCTAATTAAAGATCTTACAGATGAAGAAGAAATTTCCTTTCTTCAAGAAGCCCAGTAGTGGGGTCAAAAGGTTTCCATTAAGTTAACAGTATGGATAGTTCAGGAACCCATAAAACCTAGATTGGGAAAGAATTAGACAATAAAAAATATACTATGTGCTTACTATGTATCAGAGACATGCTTGCTACAGTTCCTTAGTATTTTTATTCCCTCATAAAAGACCCTCAGTTCAGTTACTGAGTCATGTCTGACTCATTGCGACCCCATGGACTGAAGCATGCCAGGCTTCCCTGTCTATCACCAACTCCCGGAGTTTACTCAAATTCATGTCCATTGAGTCAGTGATGCCATCCAACCATCTCATCCTCTGTCATCCCCTTCTCCTCCTGCCTTTAATCTTTTCTAGTTTGGGGTCTTTTCCAATGAGTCAGTTCTTCCCATCAGGTGGCCAAAGTATTGGAGCTTCAGCTTTAGCATCAGTCCTTCCAATGAATACTCAGGGTTGATTTCCTTTAGAATGGACTAGTTGGATCTCCTTGCAGTCCAAGGGACTCTCAAGAGTTTTCTTCAACACCACAATTCAAAAGCATCAATTCTTCTGTGCTCAGCCTTCTTCATGGTCCAGCTCTCACATCCATACATGACTACTGGAAAAACCATAGCTTTGACTATGTGGACCTTTGTCAGCAAAGAGCTGTCTCTGCTTTCTAATACACTATCTAGGTGTGTCATAGTTTTCTTCCAAGGAGCAGGCGTCTTTTAATTTCATGGCTGCAGTCACCATCTGCAGTGATTTTGTAGCCCAAGAAAATAAAGTATCCCACTGTTTCCATAACTGTCTCCTAAAGTCAGTTGTAGAATTAAGAAAGTACCAAAGATACAAGGATTCATGTCTCTTTTATTCCCACCTATTTGATTAAATGGAAATATATCTTCAATATGTGCTATTAAATACTAGAATGGATTTCAGTGAAACTTCTTTCTCCAGTATGCTAAAGTTAACACAA
>SJYQ01006964.1:17839-31655 GCA_006410935.1 Redunca redunca
TTTTCTGAATGTTGAGCTTTAAGCCAACTTTTTCACTCTCCTCTTTCACTTTCATCAAGAGGCTTTTTAGTTCCTCTTCACTTTGTGCCATAAGGGTGGTGTCATCTGCATATCTGAAGTTATTGATATTAATTTCTCCTGGCAATCTTGATTCCAGCTTGTGTTTCTTTCAGTCCAGTGTTTCTCATGATGTACTCTGCATAGAAGTTAAATAAGCAGGGTGACAATATACAGCCTTGATGTACTCCTTTTCCTATTTGGAACCAGTCTGTTGTTCCATGTCCAGTTCTAACTGTTGCTTCCTGACCTGCATACAGATTTCTCAAGAGGCAGGTCAGGTGGTCTGGTATTCCCATCTCTTTCAGAATACTGTCATGAAAACACTAAACTATCTCTTTGCTAGATTTAAAATTGTCTTATTGTCTTAGTTTTGAAAGAGTACAAAAATAAAATTAATTACCCTCTGCCAAGTGGCTATTGATAATAATGGAATTTTTAGAACCTGACATGATGGTATACCATTTTTTTTAAAGGTGCTACTTGGTTCTTAAAAGACTTATCTACATTTCCTCCAGCTTTAGCATTAGTGACAAACTGAATTCTTAGAAGTATACAAAATTTCTTAGGAAATAATGTTGAAACCCAAGGAATACATGAGACCAAAGGCTAAGTCAAATGGCCTATTCCTCCACCCCATAGATGACTGATGGAATGTTCTGTAGAGTTGTTCTCAGTCTTTCCTTTTCAAATCCCTATCCCCACCCATCTTCTGGCACCAATGATACTTAAACCACCTAAAGTGATCTCTCTCATGTCCTCTCTTTTCTATTTCTAAACTTCATCTTTGCCACACTTTTTTCCCTAAATAACAATATTTGTATATGGCCACTCATCCTTTCTCCCTCCTATTCAGAAGATAAGATGTCTCACTCTCTTCTTTCATCTTATTTTTCCATCCATCTTTGTTCCATCATTCACCCCTTCTCCTCAGGCTGATTCAATCTCTTTCTCATTTCTCTGCCTGGAAACATTCCCTGATCCCCCATCACCTCCACATTAAAAAAACAAAAAAACAAAAACAAAACAAGAAAAACCTCTTTTGTTTACCCTGTGACTTCTTTCAGTGACCATCCTAATCTCCCACCTGTGTTTTAACCATTTTCTCAATTGGCACCTCTCATTTCCTCATCATTGAATTTACTCTTTACCTTTTGCAATCTGATTTGTCATGAAATGACAATGGCAATTCCTCCATGGCATTCCTCTTTTGGATGTCCTTTTCACTTACTCATTTAGCAAGTATACACTGACCACCTACCATGAGCCAGGCAGTTTGCTGGGGAAATGGATCAGTTCAGTTCAGTTCAGTTCAGTTGCTCAGTCATGTCTGACTCTTTGTGACCCCATGAATTGCAGCACACCAGGCCTCCCTGTCCATCACCATCTACTGGAGTTCACTCAAACTCACATCCATTGAGTCGGTGATGCCATCCAGCCATCTCATCCTCTGTTGTCCCCTTTTCCTCCTGCTCCCAATCCCTCCCAGCATCAGAGTCTTTTCCAATGAGTCAACTCTTCGCCAAAGTACTGGAGTTTCAGCTTTAGCATCATTACTTCCAAAGAAATCCCAGGGTTGATCTCCTTCAGAATGGACTGGTTGGATCTCCTTGCAGCAGTCCAAAGGACTCTCAAGAGTCTTCTCCAACACCACAGTTCAAAAGCATCAATTCTTTGGCACTCAGCTTTCTACACGGCCCCACTCTCGCATCCATACATATTGTCAAAATTCAATTTTTGCTATCAAAAAGCAATCTAATGAAAGTGAATAGAAGTCGCAACCTAATCATCCTTGATTTCTCTGTAAAGTATTTGATACCCTTGACTATCCCTTCTAAACGGTATCTTTTCCCTTGAGTTTTTTGGAGGTATTCTAGTTCTGCTTTTATTGGCTTTGCTGTCTCCTTCTCTGATTCCATAAATGTGAATTTTCTCCAAAGCCTGAGGTCCTTTTCTCTTTCTACACTTTCTCCCAAGGTATTCTCTTTACTCTTTTAGCTTCAGTTCTTACCTCCATACAGCTTTCTCTTTAGTCTGTTTCTTAATTCAATTACTATCCTAAGACACCACTGTCTATTTAACAAGTTGCTGGATGGCACTACAGAATATTTTACCAGCACATTAAACTCAATCTGCCAAAAACAGACCCACATCTTTCCTGGCAAATCAGCAGCTCTTCTTTGAGACATCCATGTATCTGCTAACAAAAATCTTTAAAATAATAATAATGGTAAAACAATAACAGAAAACATGTATTGAGCATTTTCTGTGTGCCAAGAACTGTTATAAAATCTTTTTACATTTAACATCAGAATACCTCATAATAACCCTACAGAATAGATACTGTTATCATTATTTTACAGAGAGGGAAACTGAGAGATTAGCAAATAAATGAATTACACAAAGTTAATAGAAAGTAATAGGGGCAGGCTGACTACCAGCTCAAACACAGGCTAAATGATTAAGGACCAGTAATCCAAGCAGCAGGTTTTTGGACTTTTTTTTAATTAATGCTCTGAAATAATTCATTTTTCAAACAGTTCATTTTACTGAATGCCAAGGACATCATGACCCAGCAGCTGGGGTTATAAGAAGTTGATTGGAGAAAGGAAGGTTATGATACTGTTTTCTTTCTTTAATGTGTACCAGTGAGACATTCAAACATCTCCTTTATTGTACAATATAATTGCCTCTGAGTTCATTTGTTCATTCATTTATTTAGTACATATGCGTCAAGTAGCTCAGGTGAGCCTAAAATAAGCTAGAATTTAAAATTAATTTGCAATTTGCTGTGAAAACACGGACAAACAAACAATTGAGGGGGTGGAAGTCTTTTTTATGAAAAGGGTGCTTTTGAATTTTCATGACCAATAAATACTTTGGCATGGTAACTCAGTGACTCTGCTTGTACCCTTTGATCATAAGAGCATTAAAGACTCCCTTTTTATGTCAATACAAGTAGTGACATATGAGCCTAAGAAGAAATGTCTTCATTTTAGCCCTTTTCATACAGGGAGGAGAAGAAATACATTGAGATTTATTTATCCCACACCCATTCTATACTCACAAAAGCCCCAAGGGAATGGATCAGAAAGAAAAAACATATCTTGACTCAACTAAGGTGCACAATGATGATAATAATTCATATTTACATTTACACTCCAAACTTCAAAGTGTGCTCACAAAGGGACATCATCTCATTTTATATAAAATAAAATACAAAGTTTGCCTTCAGCAAAATAACAAACTCTACTCAGTCTATCTTTCAGGCATCTGTCCAGGCCCCCCAAGTTATACCCTCAAACTCTACCCCCATACACTTCTGCCATGTTCTTCACATTCTACATATACTTTGGATTTGCTTTCTGTCCCAATGGAAATCACCCAATCCAGAAGAATAGGTTTTTAAGAGAGAAGCTATTTCAATAATTCATTCCTTCAACAAACATTTATCAAATTCCTACTTTGTGCTGGGCACTATGCTAGACATTAGAAATAAAACTGTTTGCAGAAACATACAGTGTCTTCCCTACTTGGGGCTTGCTCTGCCACCAACACAGAACACTATAAATTGGCCAGGCTCCACTTTATTGGTTCTTATCAGATTTGTCCCTTCCAACTCTGGCTCCTGTTTGCTTTTGTTCAGATTTGGAGACACAGTTTCTTGACATGGGTATCAGAGTTTGGCTCATCAATAACTCTGCTTTTACACTACAGCCCATCTTGGTATCCTGTTTATAATATTCATGGAATCTGCCAGTCTGACTTTGCTCTTTCTACCTGGCAGTAACAGTTCAACTGGTCTGCGACCAACTAAGATACAATCCATCCCTCCTTTCTTTAAATTCCTCCTCTTACATTTCTCTTTTGTTCTATTATCCTGTCATCCATACTGGTTTTGTTTTCCCCTTCCATCTCTCTTGCTTCACCCTCTTTGTCCTTTAAAACCCTGGTAATCTCTCAAGTCACTCTATGAAAAGACTTGGAAACCCATAACACATTTCTTAATGGACTGTGTATATTTTTCAGACCTTCTGGATCCCAAGGCTAAGATAAGTATGATGGAGTCCAGCTTGCCCAACCAAAGAAACCTCGTTTAGTAAAATTGTCAGAATCTCTCAAAGCCAGGTGATCTTCTCTGGAATGTGGGGATCGTCTTCTGTAACCAGCTTTTCTACAAACATCATCATTTGGGTCGTTTGCTCTTCATGGTCACCACTATCATTGGGCAAATATCCAAGCGTCCTGAATTGGTAAGAGTAAGGCTTTGGAATTTGGTTCTCTCCAAGAGATTGTAAACAACTACCTCTCAAATTTCATGGCATTAAAAAGATGCCCTTATTGCCTCCATGAACATTTAGAGTCTCTAATACTTAAACATCCCCTGGAAACAATCTAATGTAGTGAAATGAATACAAATTGGATGGCAGAAAATCTGGGTTCTCCTCCCAGCTACACCACGGGTTTGCTTAGAGACTTTGGACAAGTCCTTGGCTTCAGGCTTCTGGTAATTCACACACAGAATGTAGAAGCCATTTGAGGTCATATTATGGTTGTTTTCAAATCATCATGTCCACAAATCTATTTCTGTAGTCTCTCTAAACAATAAGAAGAATTTCTGTAGCCATTTTATTCTGTTTGAAAAGCCACATAATGGTTATGGTTTCCTAGACTATTGTGAGTGTGCTGGGTAGAGATACGTTAAAAACAAACAAATAAATAAAAACCCAGGATAAAACACGGGCTGCAGGTGCTTCTGTTTTACATTCAGACACAACTTAATTCCAGAATAGCAGAATTCACAGTGGTCAGTGTCATGGAAACCACCACTTAGGAGTGTCAAAAAAAGCACCAGTAAACTGAAAGCATCTTTGCTGGTTGACAAGCTAGAAGTGGAGAGGCCTCTGTTCAGATGACTTTCTTCTTTTAATTGACCCACCCCCACAGCAGTAGCAGGAACCAAACTGCAACTCCCTCAAACATTTAAATGACGTTCATATTTTAGCCCTTGAACATCAGCTCTGTGAATACCTAAAATGGGGCTAAATGAAAATTGGATAACCATTTGCCTGACATTGTCCTTGGCCTTTCTCTAATGTCAAAGATGGATTTGCATAATTATGCTGAAAGCTAGGAAACTGCACACAGCAGGAGGCTTCCTGGCTGGTGTTAGGTTTTAGTCATGCTCCAGCTGTGACTCTAAAGATGAAGAAAAGTCTCCTTTCAGAAATGAACAGAGCGCACACTTTCTAAGACAGTATAGTAACAGCTTAACGACAATTTAACTTGCATACTGATTTCCAAGGTATAGTTAAGATAGGCCTGATAAGCAACTGATCAACTGAACAAATTTTTCTTAATTAGCCTCCAATTAAAATAAATAAAATTTTTTAAAAAGGGCTTCAGAGAGGAGAGTCCACGCGATGTTACCTTGTAAACCTCGTCTTGATTGAAATTCTTTCAAGTTGGCCAGATGTCTGATAGAAGCAAACTTCTAAAGACTGTGCCATTGTAACAGGTGTGTGTGATTGCACAATCCTGTCTTTCCAAGGTCACAGCAACCATAAAAAGTCTCTTTTGAATATGTCTACAAGGGGAAAATTTTGATGCTGAAATAGGTGAGGCTTCCCAAATTTCACCCCTTCCATGAGTGAAATTGCCTCAGGCTCTCTTTCCCCAAATGCTTTTTCGTGATCCAGCCTTGCTCTCATGAAAGGGTTTACAGCCCCTTAGACTAGAGGATCACTTCTCACTTAAACCGTCAGGAGATCATCTTTTTCACTTTCAGTTGTAAATAACAGTTCCATTTTCTATAATCTTGAATAAGACACAAGTACTTGGAATACATTAATAAGGAAAATTTATTGTGTGTGTGTGTACTCAGTCACTCAGTTGTGTTCAAGTCTTTGAGAACCCCATGAACTATAGCCCACCAGGCTCCTCTGTCTATGGGATTTCCCAGGCAAGAATACTGGAGTGGGTTGCCATTTCCCTTCTCCAGGGGATCTTCCTGACCCAGGGATTGATGAGTATTAATGAAATTCTTAAGATCCTAGAATGAAGCTTCAACTAAAAGGGAACATCCACACTTTCTGTCAACTAGGGGAGAGAAATGTTTCTGAGGGCAGCAGGTTCACTTGGCAACCTGGGAAATGATAACATCTGGGTAAACAATAAGATCAGCTTTCCAAAGGAATAGTTTCATGCAGACCTAATAATATGTTGCAAGTTGAGATTTCATGGGTTGCAGAGTCTTAAGTGCCTTTTGGGCTTCCTTTGTGGTTCAGCTAGTAAAGAATCCTCCTGCAATGTAGAAGACCTGGGTTCGATCCCTGGGTTGGGAAGATCCCCTGGAGAAGGTTTATAACACAATCTATATTTGTCATTATCCCACTGACTAACAGGATTTCTGAGATGTGGTTTTCATTAAGGAATTGATAAAGATCTAGGATTATTTCATGAGGAAAAGCAAAGGTGACAAGTAACCCTTTTTCATTCATTGGAACTACTTATTAGGTTTAAAACATGATTTGCTTCTTTGGTTATTCTGCTTATGTGGCACATTGAGTAGAATCTACATATGAAGTTCTGCTCTAACCACATTATCCTATCCTGTATAGAAAGAAATTTTATCAGACTTCAAATGCCACAGAGCACACCTTCCAGCTTATTTCTGGTTTGAACTGGTGGTTGCAGCTTGTGCAATTTCCTAAATGGCAATTCACCTTGGAATAACCTCATAAACACAGAGCAGGCAGATGGATTGCTTCAGAATTTCTGATTTTTGAAAGGGCAAGAGGGCAAATGTCTAGCTTCTCTAAGGCAAAAAGGCCGCAGCAGAAACAAAAGCCACCACCATTTTTTAACAGATTATTATTATTAAAACATTGCACTTTTACAACACTGTACAATTTGCAAAGCCTTTTTATGACCATTATCTCACTTGATAGGCACACCAACCCTGTGGAACAGGTGTTCATTAATACAGGCATTTGACAGAGGAAGAAATTCAGGCACACAGAGGTTAAACGACTTACCTAACCAAGGTTGCACTGTGAGTTGGTATGCATAAGAATCAGTTGCCTTTTGTGTGAGATAAATGAGGAATGGAGGTATGTGAAGAACTCACAGTTCTACTCTCTATGAGCCTTGATTGTGAAGAAAATCTTACCACAATGTGTGGCATGCTCATCTTTATTTCAACTAGGATTTTCAGTATGTTAAACGCTGTGCAGAAGCAGCAGACAGGCAGGTGGCTCAGTGAAATTGGCATGATGCAGGTGTGAGAGCTAATGCTCAGTAATGAGCTGGGGCTCCACATTACGTGCCAAATAATCGATGTGCAGTGTGACCTAACCTCCACAAAATACCCTGATTAAGGTGGGACTTTGTTTGGATTTCATGATTGTTTAGTTCCTGATACTTGGTAAAGTAAAATCTACCCCTCAAGCAAGTCAGGGAGTAATTTTCTTTATGGCTTTAGTTTTATTAACTATCAGCCAACCCACCTAACAAATGTCAAACATTAGCCTGTTGTTGAATATTCAGTGTGAGAGACTCATGTCACAACAGAGAGAGCCTGTGAGCGCTTTGGCGATTAACGTCCAGCATCTAAAATAGTCACGCTCCCCAATCTCTCCAGAATCTCACACCAAATGCCAATTAATGAAAATGTGAGGCTACTTCCTGCTCCTCATCTGGCTGAATTTTTTTTCCAAAAAGAAAAATAAAAAAAAAGAAAGAAAAGGAGATTCTAGCATATTCTATGAAGGCAGACTTTCAAAAATAAGAAATGGGAAGTTTGCCGTATTTGTAGCAAACCACTTTCCTTAGAGATGATTCTAAGGTAACTTGATATTCTGTATTTTAAAGGCTATTTCTACAAGAGAAAATGAGGTTTATTTACCAAATTTTAGTTTTGAAAAATAACTATTAAACCTGCCAGATGAAATGTGTTTATGTGAAAAGCTGCACTTGGAAGAAGGTAATTACTACTTTAATGTTTCCATTGCCACTGCTCAATTCTCATTTTCATAGATTAAAAAGAAAAACAGGTTTAAATAATGCAATGCTTATTAACGTATGAATATGGACCTAATTGTCCCTTTCTGACTCTCAGAAGTAATTGGCAATGTCTTCTATGTAAGTGGGTTAAGGAATGTGCTACATATGCAATTATAACTAAAAACTTTCATTTGGAAAATTGCAACCTTATCTTTATTGTCTTTTATTAATAGTAGCATAATAGCTGCATGTCACTATGCACTTTCCTTAGAAGATCTGTTATAAGAATATGTGCAGAGCTGTAAAAATGAGTAGACCCAGTGTATTAAATTATAGCAGAATCAGTCAGTGCCTGTGGCACACCGTAATACCTCACATACTCAGGTTGCATCAAACAAACCCAAAAGGATAGTTGAAAAATAAAAGCAAAATGGTTATTTGGCATGAAGTAGACCCTGAGATAACCCCCAGTTTTGTTTTGTTTCATTTCTTTTGGATTCAGTTTCCTTTTCAACTGGACATACCAATTCAGGAAGTAGCACAGCCTGAATGTTCTAGAAGTTTCTCAGAAATCTTTTCAGTGACCTTTTCTAAGACTCAACAAAAAACATTTCCGCCTAACCCTGCAAGTTTCTCTTTTCTACCAGGTTAGAAAATGCCTGTCATATTTCAACACATGTGCTAGAGATTGATGAGATTTCAGTTAAATTTGCTTGAGGATTATAAACACACATTTTAAAAACATTAAGCTCATTTTCTATATATGATTGCTCAATGTGTAAAAGTGGGAAAGTCTCTCAACAATGTTTTTGGTTACATATTGCCAAATATTAGTTCAGCTAATTGTGTTTGGTTGGTTCGTTGGATTTTTATCCAGAATGACTAATCACAAGTGCAATTTTATGGACCCCATATACATGAATTTCAAAATATCTTTGCTATGCATACTTTATACTCCATGAACCACTTTTCAGTATATTTGTTTTATGTTATACTGACATCTATGGACTTCATAAAAGAAATTCAGCTTTTTAGAAAATTTCTGTTGGCTGCTTACAAGCAACTTAAAATGTGACTCAATGATGTAGAATAAGGGTCTTTGCATCCACTGAGAGTAAGCCACGGGTTGATCAATGTAACTCATCATTTAGATCAAAATCATTACAAATTTCTACCTTCCTACAGTCAAAACTTAAGGAGAAGCACTGAGTATTAGTCAAGAATTAGCAACTCTTCTTTCATTAAGAGTGATTCTTATTAGTGAGGCAATAAAGAGGAATGCTATCAGTACATATACACTTGTTTATTATATTCTTATATTCTTACAATATACCCATTATTGTAACTATTAACCCTGCACTAAATACTGGGGATACAATAATGAATAAATAGACACCAGCCCTGACCTCAAGGAACTTACAGTCTTAATGGAGGAGAGAGAGAAATAAAACAGGCAATTTATAATAGTATATGATAAGTACAATGATAGGATGAATTTGTCAGGATACGCTAAATACTGTAACAAACCTCAAGATATCTGTGGCTTAACTCAGTAAGTTGTTTTTTGTTTTTGTTTTTGTTTTTTCATTCAAGTCAAAATCCAATGTGATCAGGAGGAGGCAGATGAGCCTCTATTCTAACCAACCATTCAGGTACCCACACTCTTTCAATCTTACACCACCACCATCTTTAACACATGGTCACTATGATCATCATGGAGAGGAAAGAAAGAGTGTGGAGAAAACACATCCACTAGCTACCTGCTTCTGCTCAGAAGAAACACATCAATTCTGCTCACATTGCCTAGGGAAGAACCAGTCAGGTGGCTCCACTTATACAAAAGAAGACTGGAAAAGATAGTTCGTGTCCTAAGAAAAGTAAACAAGCTTGGTGAGCAAACATTGATAAGTAGATACAGTCAGTGGCAATTTGTTAGCTAGAGGTAACTAGAGATAATTAGATGAAGCCAAGAAACTAAGGAGAAAAACCCTCTCAAATCTAATTTCTTATTTCTTGTTAGAATAAGTGAGAACTCTTTAAAACTAGAAAAAAAGAGGAAAAAGTTAGCCAGTAACTAACTAACTAGGTAACTAGAATAACTGGGAGTAATATAAGAGGCTCAGAATGATACTTTATTCTCTCAACTGTAATTCTCATTCTTGCTGGAATAACTCTTGGTAACTAGATGTAACTAGGGTTCATTAGCAATAACTAGAGTAAACCAATAAGCCAAGAAAACTCATTCCTCTTCATTCTTTTTGTTTATTGGAACGAGTGAAAACTTTCAAAAACTAGAGACAGAAGCACTATATAATTAGTCAATGAGTAACAAGCTAACTAATAGCTATATACAATGGCACCCCACTCCAGTACTCTTGCTTGGAAAATCCCATGGATGGAGGAGCCTGGTGGGCTGCAGTCCATGGGATCGCGAAGTCAGACACGACTGAGCAACTTCACTTTCACTTTTCACTCTCATGTATTGGAGAAGGAAATGGCAACCCACTCCAGTGTTCTTGCCTGGAGAATCCCAGGGGCAAAAGAGCCTGGTAGGCTGCCATCTCTGGGGTCGCACAGAGTCGGACACAACTGAAGCAACTTAGCAGCAGCAGCAGCACAGATAACTAGAACAACTAGAGTGAGCCAGAGGATCAGAAATACACATTTCACTCAATTCTAATGTTGCCATTCTCATTTGAATAACTATGGGTTACTAGGTACAACCAGAGTAAGTAGGTAAATAGTTAAAGCTAGGATAACTAGAGGACCTAAAAAAACCTAAAAATCGTGTTTCTCTCAACATTAACTTCTTATCTTTGTGTTTTGAGTATTGCCCATCTCTGAGTTTCCTCATTATTGTAATATGTTCCCTATTAGGATGACCCATTGTTTCATCATAAACACTATTTGCTTCTACTTCACACTACCCTGATGTTAAAAAGCAATTTATTGACTAGATGGCTACTTCCAAAATGTCTGCTCAGTTACCAGTGGAGTCTAATACTCTGGATTGGTACCCAGTGGCAGAGCTAGATATAGTCTGGCGTCCAGTTTACACAAAAGGAGAAGGAGTTGCTGGAACACAGAGTATATCTGAAGTGTGGAGAAAGCCAGGCAATCAGATAGGCAATGGAAGTTATGCAAAAGTATGTTTGCAAATGACATAACCCCAAATCAAAGTCACTTGAAGAGAAAAAGAAAATTATTGTCTCATAAAACTGGGAAATCTTAGGTAGATCTAGAATATCTGGACCATACACTCAAATGACAAATCTCTATCCTTTGCTTCTCTTTATTTGTTGGCCTCATTCTCTTCTAATGAGGGAAGTTTTTAACCTCATGACAAGGATGATAGTGGCTTATAGCATCCTTTCTTCTTCTAGATTTATGACCTAAAAAGCAAAACCACTTTTCTCTGGCTCAAAATTGAAAACCTCAAGGAAAGACTTAAATTGGGTAAGCTTGGTCACATGCTCAACTCAAAAGAGTTGTTGTAGTGAGAGGAATGGAGCTTTGTTTGGAAGGGCCTGGATCAGAAGCCAACCTTGGGGCCAGTGAGATAGGGCGCTAGCCTACCTAGCAACTCCCTCACAAGAAGCACATAATCACACGATTGGAGAACAAGAGGAGCAATTTCTCAAAGGAAGTATGAGTGCCAGATAGAAAAACCAAGATGTAAACATTACTGTGTCCAAGCATTTATAATCTAATTTTCTGAGTCCAGATTCAGACCTCTATTCAGATGCTCTTCAGGAATTTGAAACAAATTGGAACTGTTTATTCTAGAATGTTGCTTGCTGAAGAACATTTGTGCTGTTACAATATTTGTCAGGTAGTCATGTCTAATGAAGACAGCAGTGGGGATAGTTGGAATTGAAAGATACAAAGGTGAAAACCAATCTGGTGCAGAATGGAATATTCTTGATAGAGATGTAATCTGTGAAATATATATCTCATGAGAAGTCCAATGAAGGTAGTAAGGAAACCTTACTACCTAGTATATTTTGCTATAACAGGATTAGAAATAGAATCATTTCTCAAAGATCTGGTGATAATGAACAGAAGTGTGATATTATGAGTAAGGTGTTAAAGATGAGCTCTCCAGATCCAGGAGATGAACTTGGATTGCAACTGGAGATTTAATAGTCAAGGAAAGATAGGGAGTAGGACATTTGCCTAAGGGTGTATATATGTGTGTATATTTTTGAGAGAATCCAGTTTCAAGACAATAAATGACATCACAACTCCGAAGTTGTGATACATCCATGTTCACACCCAGAATTATGAAGGATCATGAACAAAATGGTGTTAGATATATTAATTTGTATAATACATATAAAGTACTTAGTACAATGAGCCCATATTAAGTGCTCAGTTAACGGTTCTATCATTATTATTATTACTGTGCACATGGTGTTATGCTAGGTGTTTTTATATACATTATGTGTCAATAACNGTCAATAACCCTATTGAGATAGGTATTGATACTCTATTTAAAATAATTGGCTAAGATATCAGAAGCATTCATTTTCAGAGTTGGAATTTAAATCTACTTTATCCAGCTCCAAGGTTTGTGTTCTTACCATTATGCCACAGACTTCCCAAGGAATGCTGGTGATATACCATGAAACCTGAAAAGGACAGACAATCTGTGGTATATTTTTAATGCCTAGAGTATAATATAGACCTTGATAATTAGTATCTTCATTCATTATAGGATGAGATGCCTGACGTTAGAAGGTTGAATTGACATTTCCAGAGTTTTTTTTTCTTTTTTTTTTAATAGAATTGATGCTGTCATTAAGTCTATCTAGAATGAGGTGTTCCAGTCACTCAAGCAAGAGCACTGGGGTACATCACATTTTTGCTAAAGTAGACTGATAATCCCATACTACTCCAGTCTCTGATTAAATACAATGTTCACAGATCTCTGGGAGACCTCAGGGCTATTTCACAGAGAAAAGTGAAATTGTATTCACATTTGACTGTATTCAGTTGGAAAATGATTTTCTCCTCATCTTCCTTCAAAATTCATATCAATTTGTATGCTTTTCAGAGATCTAAGTAAGAGAAAATGTAGCCTAGGAAGCTGTGGCTTATACGAGCTTCAGCAATAGTTATGGAACTGGAGTGGGAAGTAGGAAGTGGTAAGCTGGCACTGTGTAAGCAGTTTAAAGAACTTATGGATTTGCAATCAATGTGATACACCACATTAACAAATTGAAAGATAAAAACCGTATGATTATCTCAATAGATGCAGAGAAAGCCTTTGACAAAAATTCAACATCCCTTTATGACAAAAACCCTCCAGAAAGCAGGCATAGAAGAAACGTACCTCAACATAATAAAAGCCATATATGATAAACCCACAGCAAATAGTATCCTCAATGGTGAAAAATTGAAAGCATTTCCCTAAATTCAGGAACAAGACAAGGGTGCCCACTCTCACCACTACTATTCAACATAATTTTAGAAGTTTTAGCCACAGCAATCAGAGAAGAAACAGAAATAAAAGGAATATAGACTGGAAAAGAAGAAGTAAAACTCTCACTGTTAGCAGATGACATGATCCTCTACATAGAAAACCCTAAAGACTCCGTCAGGAAATTACTAGAGCTAATCAATGAATATAGTAAAGTCACAGGATATAAAATTAACACACAGAAATCCCTTGCATTCCTATATTCTAACAATGAGAAAACAGAAAGAGAAATTAAGGAAACAATTCCATTCACCATTGAAACCAAAAAAAAAA
>SJYQ01006964.1:31781-62535 GCA_006410935.1 Redunca redunca
CCAGAGTAATGGAAAGAAAAGCAAAAATAAGCGAATGGGACCTAATTAAACTTAAAAACTTTTTCACAATGAAGGAAACTATAAGCAAGGTGAAAAGACAGCCTTCAGAATGGGAGAAAATAATAGCAAATGAAGCAAATGACAAAGAATTAATCTCAAAAATAAACAAGCAGCTCATGCAGCTCAATACAAGAAAAATAAACAACCCAATCAAAAAATGGGTCAAAGAACTAAACAGTTACATTTCTCCAAAGAAGACATACAGATGGCTAACAAACACATGAAAAGATGTTCAACATCACTCATTATCAGAGAAATGCAAATCAAAACCACAATGAGGTACCATCTCGCACTGGTCAGAATGGCTGCTATCAAAAAGTCTACAAGTAATAAATGCTGGACAGGGTATGGAGAAAAGGGAACCCTCTTTCACTGTTGGTGGGAATGCAAACTAGTACAGCCACTATGGAAAACAGTGTGGAGATTCCTTAAAAAACTGGAAATAGAACTGCCATACCACCTAGCAATCGCACTGCTCAGCATACACACCAAGGAAACCAGAATTTAAAGAGACATATGTACCTCAATGTTCATCACAGCACTGTTGACAATAGCCAGGACATGGAAGCAACCTAGAAGTCCATCAGCAGACGAATGGATAAGAAAGCAGTGGTACATATACACAATGGAATATTATTCAGCCATTAAAAAGAATGCATTTGAATCAGTTCTAATGAGGTGGATGAACCTGGAGCCTATTATACAGAGTGAAGTAAGCCAGAAAGAAAAACATCAACACAGTATATTAACACATATATATGGAATTTAGAAAGATGGTAATGATGACCCTATATGTGAGACGGCAAAAGACATACAGATATAAAGAACAGACTTTTGGACTCTGTGGAAGAAGGCGAGGGTAGGATAATTTGAGGAAATAGCATTGAAACATGTATATTACCATATGTGAAATACATCACCAGTCCAAGTTTGATGCATGAAACAGGGCACTCAAAGCCAGAGCACTGGGACAACCCTGAGGGATGGGATGGGGAGAGAGGTGGGACGAGCGTTCAGGACAGGGAGACACATGTACACCCATGGCTGATTCATGTCAATGTATGGCAAAAACCACTACAATATTATAATTCAGTTCAGTTCGGTTCAGTCACTCAGTCATGTCTGACTCTTTGCAATCCCGTGAATCACAGCATGCCAGGCCTCCCTGTCCACCACCAACTCCCAGAGTTCACTCAAACTCACATCTATTGCATCGGTAATGCCATCCAACCATCTCATCCTCTGTCATCCCCTTCTCCTCCTGCCCCCAATCCCTCCCAGCATCAGGGTCTTTTCCAATGAGTCAACTCTTCACATGAGGTGGCCAAAGTATTGGAGTTTCAGCTTCAAAGTCAGTCCTACCAATGAACACCCAGGACTGATCTCCTTTAGGATGGACTGGTTGGATCTCCTTGCAGCAGTCCAAGGGATTCCCAAGAGTCCTCTCCAACATCACAGTTCAAAAGCATCAGTTCTTCAGTGCTCAGCTTTCTTCACAGTCTAACTCTCACATCCATACATGACTACTGGAAAAACCATAGCCTTGACTAGACGGACCTTTGTTGGCAAAGTAATGTCTCTGCTTTTGAATATGCTATCTAGGTAGGCAATAACTTTCCTTCCAAGGAGGAATCGTCTTTTAATTTCATGGCTTCAGTTACCATCTGCAGTGATTTTGGAGCCCCAAAAAATAAAGTCTGACACTATTTCCACTGTTTTCCCATCTATTTCCCATGAAGTGATGGGACCACATGTGCTTCTACAGTGGGGGTGGGGGAGGGAGGTGCTCAGCTTCCATCCCTGGAAGTTCCACATTGACTCATCGTGGCCCAGACAAATCAAAACAAACGAAAAACCATCAACCTCACCATGGATCATGTCTGACCTGTTAATTCTTTAAGACTCAAGAATCAGTGTGTCTGAGAAGGATCCTGTGAACTCCAGGCCCACCTGGGCAAACAATTCTTCCCCTGCCTTGTTCTGCCATATTCATCGTTGAAGGCTGGGCTTCCTTGGTTCACAGAGTGTATTCCAGTGCTCCTACCAGCATAGAAGCTCTTCTCTTCTCTACATGCTAGTCCATATGGCACTCACCATGACTGCTTACCTAGTTCTTGTCAGACCCCTCTCCCTAGGGACTGAAGATGCTGAAATGATAAAGTATGATGAATAAATGAAATCACATATGTTTTAAGGGGCAACTTACATTACACATGTAAAGCATTCAACACAGTGTCATATGGCATACACTTAGCAAACGTTAGTTCCCAAATGAGCATTGAAAATCTCCTTAACAAAATCTACCAGCAATTTCATCCTTTTATTTTGCATTTTGCAGATTTTGATATTATTTGGAATTTTTCTTAAAAACCACAGGCAAGCATCTCCCTTACTTTAAAATGAAAATAACTAAATAAGCCAGTTACCAAAGGACCAATATTCTATGATTCCACTTAGGTGAGGTCCCTAGAGTAGTCAGATTCATGGACAGAAAGCAGAATGGTGATTGTCAGGGGATAGGGAAAGAAGGTGAATGAGAAGTTGTTATTTAATGGGTAAGGAGTTTCAGTTTGGGATGATAAAAATTTCCAGAAATGAGTGGTATTGACAGTTGCAGCACAATGTAAATGTACTTAATGTCACTGAACTGTACACTTAAAAATGGTTAAGAGGGTCGATTTTGCATTAGATGTATTTTACCATAGTTCAAAAGAAATTTAATTAAAATTTGAAAGATTAAAAATAAGTAAATGAGGGATTTCCCTGTTGGTCTAGTAGTGAAGACTCCATGCTTCCAATACGGTGGAGTGGGTTTGATCCCTGGTTGGGGAACTAACATCCCACAAGCCCCAAGGAGCAGCCAACAATTCAAAAAATAACTAAACTAAAATGTTTCTCTCCCTTCTTTTTATCCTTCTTAAAAGGCCTCTATCTCCCTTTATCTCCCATTCAATCTGTTTTTCACATTGTCACTCGAATGGTGCATCTGATCACAACACCCCCCATTAACTACTGTAGGATAAAATGTAGTTTCTAGCCTGATATGCAAAGCTCTTCACCTAAAGCTCTTGTCTAGTCCCATCTCCAAACACTGTGTTATGTTGTATCTCTGGCCAAATCATACCAAGTTGTTCTTACTTTTTCAAACATGGGGTATTTCATGACTTTTCTCTGCCTAAAATGCCTTCTCAGAGTCTCTTATCTCCCTGACTAACACCTCATCCTTCAAGACTAGCCTCAGTGTCTGCCCTGTGGAGTCTTCTTTGACAACCTTCCCCGCCCTCAAACCAAGCAGAATACTGCCCCTTTTGTCCCACCATTTTACCTAGTCTAGCCCTCTATCGTTGCAGGTAGCATGCTGCATGGCATTAGTTTGTTTGTGTCTCTGTATTCCTCATTAGACTGGGGTGGGGGATCAAGGGCTCATTCATGTTTGTATCCTCAGGGTTTAGACTAAACTGGAATGCTACTTAGGAACTGATTAATGCATTGTTGAGTGAGTGAATGAATGTAGAGAAAGAGAAGCACAGATTTGTTCATTTGTATCCCTGTTGCCACCACTAAGTTCCAGAAAAACATCTATTTCTGCTTTATTGACTATGTCAAAGCCTTTGACTGTGTGGATCACAATAAACTGTGGAAAATTCTGAAAGAGATGGGAATACCAGACCACCTGAACTGCCTCTTGAGAAACCTGTATGCAGGTCAGGAAGCAACAGTTAGAACTGGACATGGAACAACAGGCTGGTTCCAAATAGGAAAAGGAGTACGTCAAGGCTGTATACTGTCACCCTGATTATTTAACTTATATGCAGAGTACATCATGAGAAACGCTGGGCTNGAGGGATTGGGGGCAGGAGAAGAAGGGGACGACAGAGGATGAGATGGCTAGATGGCATCACTGACTCAATGGACATGAGTTTGAGTGAACTCTGGGAGTTGGTGATGAACAGGGAGGCCTGGCGTCCTGCGATTCATGAGGTCGCAAGGAGTCAGATATGACTGAGCAACTGAACTGAACTGCCACCACTACTATCAATAAAAGTCCTAAAAGAAAAAAATTCTTAAAGAGACTATGTTGTCCAGGCAGTAGGCAATCCAATACCTGATGATAGAGAAGAAAAGAGGTAGCAAGCCTCCATTGCCTGCTCATTCCTTCTTTCCTGCCCCTAAGGAAATCACGTCAATCTTGGAGCCAACTGCCCTGACTGATAAGGGATTCAGAATTGGGATGGGGGCAGCACTAGAGGAAGGGTCACTGAAGAAATGGGAAATATGTTCTGGTCTTCTCATGTTGGAACTGGACTTTTTTTTTTTTTCATTGACATGTGATATACACACTACTTTACTGCAAACACATTATGGGTTAAATAGCCGTGGGTAGACTAGTTTGGAAATATGCCCATAATTTATAACATTGTTTATATGGGAAAATTGTTTCTGAGTTTAAAAAAGCAAACTTTGGGAACTTCACTTGGGGACTTCCTGAATTCTTTTTGGAAGTACAGTGAGTGTATCAATGGGAATCTAGAGATGCATGAAAATGAAGAGTTTTAATCAGGGAGAGGGGAGTGATCATGGCTATATTTAACTGTAACATTATAGGTATTATACCAATCCTGTACTGTAGTTCTCAAATGACCCATTACTGCAACTAGTATTATATTCTATAACAAAATAATTGAAATAAAGTTGAAAAATGCAAGTTTCCATTTTAACCCGGTCTCATAAAGTTCCTCCATCCTATATAACCTATGTGTGTCATACACAATGCCTGAAAATTTGTTTCAGGACACAAGCAATCCTGTAAAAGCAACGTACCCTCTCTCAAGCACTTTTACAGAAAAATGTCAGACCATGAAAATGACTCACTGACTTACAGTTTGTCATCCGGGTAAAATATCCCCTGAAATAAAACAGTCTTCTGTAGGGACCCTCTGTGCATAAACAGATGCATTTGAAAGCCAATATGACCTAAATGGTTATTTCTGTCCATTCCCCTGCCAACATCCAAATGTTTGTGATATATTACCAAGCAGTTGAAGGCTGCAAGGCAATATGCATGATTTGAGAGGAAACAGTTCATTTACTGACACTACACAGAAAAGTTGAAGAAAGAGGCTTTCTTCTTAAAAAAAAAAAAAAAAAAGAAGAAGCAGGAATCTAAAACTGCTTTTAAAAATCACCATTTTCCTGTTAGAAAAAACAATCATGGATATCTGTCAAATATTAATGACAGTCTGTCAATCACACCCCAAGCCCACCCCTCCCTGTTTTCAAGAACTTGTCTTCTTATTGTAAAACTAGCTTTTAACTCTTTCCAAAGCAATAGAATTATATTGCTGTTATGTGTGACTGAAATGTGTGACAGGTTGTTTGGATTGCAATTCCAAGGCCTCAGTTATGACCCTACCAGTGAACACACTTTCCTCATTCAATAGAGCCTTGTGTCTACATAATGTCAAACAAATGGTAGGGCACTAAACAAATAATGAGCTGATTCAGTAACCTGGGGAGCGTCTCAGGTCGTGCCTACACTATAGGCAACTTGAAATTATTCTGAGAGGCACAGTCGAGCCTGCCCCAAGGCAACACTGTGAAGTGGAGGAATTGTCTGGGCCAACCTCCCACGTCTTGTCTTGATACACCATCCTGGACACGTAGAACACATTCATGCACTAAATACTTAACGAATGAACCTTAAGGAAAACTTCAGGTCGTTCTGAAATGGACTGAAGTTGCCCATGCAGTATTTCAAGTATTTCCCCCAGGGACATCTTAAGCTAAGGCAAGTTAAGCAGACTGCTCTGGTTGTCTACTGACTCAGGACACAGTGGGATTGAAAGGAAGTGATATATTAAGGGTGGGGCCTATGGAGGATAGAAGATGTAGGCAATGGGTTGAAGTGTTCAGGTAAGGTGACAGAGAAGATATTGGGTCTTGGATCCTGCTTTTTAAGAGGTAAACTTCTCTTGTCTACCTTTACTTTTATGAATTCACCTTTTCATCCTTCCTGCCAATCTCAAAAATCCTACTACTGGGCATATACCCCGAGAAAACCATAATTCAAAAAGACATATGCACCCCAGTGTACACTGCAGCGCTATTTACAATAGCCACCACATGGAAGCAAAGTGCTGAAATGTCCATCGTCAGATGAACGGCTAAAAAAGATGTGGTGTATACATACAATGGAATATTAGCCATAAAAAAGGAAAAAAATTGGGTCATTTATGGAGATGTGGGTGGACCTAGAGTCTGTCACACCGAATGAAGTAAGTCAGAAAGAGAAAAACAAATATTGTACATTACTGCATATATGTGGAATCTAGAAAAATGATATAGATGATCTTATTTGTCAGGCAGGAACAAAGATGCAGATGTAGAGAATGGATGTGTGGACATGAGGAGGGAAGGGGAAGGTGGGACGAATTGGGAGACTGGAATTGACATATATATACTACGTTTGTAAAATAGGTAGCTAGTGGGAATCCTGTACAGCACAGGTTGCTCAGCTCGGTGCTCTGCAATGAGTTAGATGGGTGGAATGGGGGGTAGGGTGGGAGGAAGGTCCAAGAGGGAGGGCATATATGTATACATATAGCTGATTCACTTTGTTGTACAACAGAAACAAGCACATCATTGTAATGCAAATATACCTCTCCCCTCAGAAAAGGATGTGCACCCAACATTGTTCAAGCTCCATCTTCCTGCCTTTCCTGTGATCGTTTCGATCACGTTTGGTAAAGGCAGCTCCACTGACTATACAACCAGCACTATGGCTTGTCTCTACAACTAGATTATAATCTACCTGAAGACAGGGACCTTGGCTTCTACTTCTCAGGATAGCTATAGAAAGCTGGGTATCTCTTCTCTCCCTACTCCAGTTAGATGTTTTAACTTGCTCTTCTCCACTTACTTACATGCACAGGACCTTCTAACTGGTAAAAGCAATAATAAAAACTTGATTCTGCCTTCCTTAAACATTTATAACCAAACTGTTTCTCTCCTTACTCAATTATTTTCCCTAGGTGATATCATCTCTCAGGATTTCAACTATCAGTTTTGATGCTGGCTTCTAAGTGGTGGTATCCAGCTCGGATTTTGCCTCAGAATCCTAGGCCCACCTCTCAAAAGTGACTGATAACACATTGCCATCTCACTTGGCTAAGAAACAAAATCCCCTCCATCCTCCCAAACTGACTTTTTCCTCCCTAATTTCTAATAAGGGAGCACAGTTCAGTTCAGTCGCTCAGTCATGTCCAGCTCTCTGCAACCCCATGAATCGCAGCACACCAGGCCTCCCTGTCCATCACCAACTCCTGGAGTTCACTCAGACTCACGTCCATTGAGTCAGTGATGCCATCCAGCCATCTCATCCTGGGTCGTCCCCTTCTCCTCCTGCCCCCAATCCCTCCCAGCATCAGAGTCTTTTCTAATGAATCAACTCTTCGCATGAGGTGGCTAAAGTCTTGGAGTTTCAGCTTTAGCATCATTCCTTCCAAAGAAATCCCAGGGCTGATCTCCTTCAGAACGGACTGGTTGAATCTCCTTGCAGTCCAAGGGACTCTCAAGAGTCTTATCCAACACCACAGTTCAAAAGCATCAATTCTTCTGCACTCCAAATTCTTCTATTAAGTTCAGGTGATTTCAACAAATAGTAATGGGATGGTTACCAGGAAGAAGACATTGCGCCCAGAAATCATGCTGGCATCTTTAAATCTTCTCTCTCATTCTGTCTTCAGTCTATCCCAAAGCTCAGTAAGTTCTTCCTTTGAAATGTCAGCTATATCTAAACCTCCCTCTCTAGTCTCTTTTTCAAGGATTCCAGCAGTCCCAGAACTCATGGTCTTAAGCTTGCATTTTGGGCTTCTTAAGAAGCCTTTTGGGCTTCTCTGGTGGCTCAGCTGGTAAAGAATCCATCTGCAATGTGAGAGACCTGGGTTTGATCCCTGGGTTGGGAAGATCCCCTGGAGAGGGGAACAGCTACCCACTCCAGTATTCTGGCCTGGAGAATTCCATGGACTGTATAGCCCATGAGGTCACAAAGAGTAGGACACGACTGAGCTACTTTCACATAATAGCCTTCTAACTACTGTCCATGCCCGTATCTCTTCTTCCTCCATTACTGTGCTCTCAAACTCTGTTGCCTATTAGGAATACCTGGAGATCTTTTTAAAATCCTAAGGCCCAGGCTACATCCCACACCATTAAATCAGAATCTTGGGGTTAGCAACAAGGATGTACTATATAGCACATGGAACTCTGCTCAATGTTATGTGGCAGCCTGAATGGGAGAGAGGTTTGGGGGAGAATGGACACATGTGTATGTATGGCTGAGTCCATTCGCTGTTCACCTGAAACTATCACAACATTGTTTGTTAAATGGCTATACCCCTATGCAAAATAGAAAGTTTTTAGAAAAAGGTGTTAGTTTTAAAAAACCACACAGAATCTTGGGGTTAGGATGGAGACATCTAACACTGTAAACCAATGCTTATTCTAGTCTACTCACTACTGCCAGGACCTCTACAAACACTGCTCTCACTATGTAACTTTCTGGTTCAAAACCTTTAATAAGCCTCTATTGAGCAACTTCAAGGCTCCTCAAAATCTGATTCAATTCTATCTCGTGAAACCTAGGCCATCTCACCCTCATGACTATATGCTGGAATGTGTTTCTTCTGTCTATCCAAATCTTTCTCATTCTTCAAAGTCCAGTTCACCTAAGAAGCATCCCCTAAGGAATTCAGACCATAGTGATTATTTACCTTTGGGGCATCTGTAGAACTTTTGGCCTATGTAGTCACAACCCAAGCATTGGTTTGTGGTAATATTTTCTGTTTCCATGTCTCATTTTCCTATTTAGTTTAAGCCCTGGGGACCTAGTCTATGTCTACCATATATCCTCACTGTACTGAGTTCGGTGCTATAAATATTGTAGGCATTCAATAAATATGTTATTGGTTTATGTTCCTCCCATCATCAAGCATCCTTGCCTGGAAAATTTCATGGACAGAGGAGCCTGGTGGGCTGCAGTCCATGGGGTCACAGAGAGCTGGGCACGACTGAGTGACTAACACTTACTTACTTACATCATCAAGGATGTTTCAATCAACCTGTAACTAACTTTGCATGTTTGTGCTATGTGTAATATTGAAAATTAAGCAGTGTGTTTAATCTCTACTCTTGTCAGTACACAGACTGACAGAAAACAGGACAGCGTTACTTTCAGGTGGGAGTACTTGTCTTGAATACCTCCTGGGTATAGCTAAGGCATGTAGATATTATATGTGTGTGTGTGTGTGTGTTTTGTGTGTGTGTGTGTATAATAAACCCAAGGGAGGCTATTAACAATTCAACATTTCCTGTTCGTGTGGGAATGCTAATTCCATTTATCAAACCAGGACAGAAACATTGTTCCTTTAGACTGATCCTCCCTTTTTGGCTCCTGGGGCTCAAGGCTATAATCACTAGCAGCCAGAGAAGGAAGAAACCCTCCCACTGACCTCCTGAGCACTGGATCTGAAAGTCAGGCTGATAACAGTTAAAGATGTCTGTGTTCAAAGAAGTTGAAATGGGCCATATGTAATTGGAGGTAGCTGTAGCATAGTGTGAAAAGACTTAGTTCTGGGGTTAGAGAAGCTGAATTCACATCCCAGCTCTGTCACACAATTGTCCTGAACTTTAAGCAAATCACCAGGCCTCTATTGATATTGGTTTCTTCATCAGTAAAATAGGATTAGAAATAAACAGCATAGTGTTTAGGGGAATCATGAAAGAATTTCTGTAACTCTTTGTAGTATGTAGCAGGCACTCAATAAATGTTAGCATCTTTGAATAATGTTAGTTGATCAGTCATGTCTGACTGTTTGTGACTCCATGGACTGTAGCCTGCCAGGCTCCTTTGTCCATGGGATTCTCCAGGCAAGAATACTGCAGTGAGTACCATTCCCTTCTCCGGGAGATCTTCCTAACCAAGGGATCGAACCTGTGTTTCCTGCATTGCAGGCAGATTCTTTACTATTTGAGCCACCAGGGAATATGTTACTTGCTTATTTAGCATAAAATGCAAATATTTTAACAAAGGGAAGCCATCCAGTTTCCCTGTAAATGTTCTATACATTAAAAAAATGTATTTGGAGCTAATTTCAAACTTAGAAAAGTTGCCAGAATAAAATGGCACAGAGAATTCCCTGGCGGTCCAGTGGTTAGGACTCAGCACTTTCCCTGCCATGACCAAGGTCTGATCCTTGGCTAGGAAACTAAGATCCTGCAAACCATGCAGCACAGCCAAAAAAAAAAAGAGAGAGAGAGAGAGAGAAGGCACAAATAATACCCACATACCCTTTATCCAGATGCACTTTTTGTTAGCATTTTACCCCATCTACTTATCTCTTTAATCTAAGGACATTCCTGAATCATTTGAGAGTAAGTTGCATGCATCATGACCCTCTGCTCCCAAATGCTTTGGTGTATGTTTCTTATGTATAAGAATATTCTCTTACACACCAAAGTACAGGTAACAACTTCAGTGATATTAACATTGATACAATGTTTTATCCAGTCTGCCATCTGTTTTCTAGTTTTGTCAAGTGGCCCAATAATGTCCTCTCTAGCATACTGTCTCAATCCCAAATACAGGACCTCGTCTAAGATGGGGTATTTGAACTAGAAGTAATGTTTTTTTTAGCCTCATTTAACCTGGAATATTTCCACTGCTGTTCTTTATCTTTTATGATGTTGGATGCTCCACTTAGAATAGCACTGAGTACATGGTAAGTGCTCAATAATGTTAGATATATCAGTATTACTAAAATTCCAATGTCAAATCAAATGTACAAAATTTTACTGAGTACTTCTTACAAGCAAGGTATTTTACTAAGGCCAAGTAACATTTACCTCACCAGTTACAGAACCACAGAATGCTGGACTTCAAAAAGCTTTAAGCATCATTGGTTCTTAAGCTTTCTCTACACCACAGATATTTGAGAATTTGGTAAGTTAAAAAAGAGAGAGAGAGAGAAAGAGGAAGAAACTGGTAAACTCTTTGGAACTGTCCCAAGAAACAACAACACTTTAGTGGGTTGATGGCGGCTCCCTAAAAGATATGTTCATGTTCTAATCTCTAGAACCTGTGAATGTGACCTTATTTCGAAAAAGTGTCTTTGTAGATACAATTAAAGATCTTGAGATGAAGATATTGTCCTGGATTAAAGAGGTGAGCCCTAAACCCAATGACAAGTGTTCTTATAAGAAAGGCACAGAGGGGACTGCCCTGGTGGTCCAGCAGTTAAGAATCTGCCTGTCAGTTAAGGGGACACGGGTTTGATATCTGGTCTGTGAAGATCCTATATGCCACAGAGCAACTAAGACCATGAGCCACAACTACCCAAGCCCATGCACTCAAGAGCCTGAGCTCCTCAAGAGAAGCCACAGCAATGAGAAGCTCGAAACTAGAGAAAGCCCCCATGCAGCAGTAAAGACCCAAAGCAGACAAAAATGAATAAATAAAATAATTAAAAAAAAAAAAAAACAGAAACCTAGACAAGAGACAGAAGATGGGAAGTGATGTGAAGATGGAGGCAGAAATGTGGCCAAAAGTCAGGGAATGCCAGAAGTCAGCAGAAACTGAAAGAAGAAAGTCACAGAATCTCACCCAGAGCCTTTGGAGGAAGCAACGCAAGAGCGTAATAGATGCTGGTTCAGTAACTGGGTGGGGAAGATCCCCCAGTGGAGGGCATGGCAACCCACTCCAGTGTTCTTGCCCGGAAAATTCCATGGACAGAGAAGGCTGGAGGGCTACAGTCTCTAGGGTTGCAAAGAGTCAGACACGACTGAGCATGCACACACACACGTACCCATGCACGCACATGTGGCTTTCTAGACAGTTATTTTGGATTTCTGACCTCCAGAACTGGGAGAGAAGGTAATAAACTTCTGTTGTTTTTAAGTCACCAAGTTTGTGGAAATTTGTTACATTAGCCACAGGAAACCAATAGAAACATACATCTTCACTCACAATGTTGTAGATTTCAGTTAGTCTGTGAACCTTGAGTTGAGAAACCCTGCTCTTATACTACTTTCTCATTTACTGATCAGGAACCAGGGACTCAGGCAGGCCCCAAAGCTAAATATTCAAGTAGGAGGAGGGAGGGCTGATTACAGAAACCCAAAGGTCGTGATATGGGATACAGAATATGGGCTTCCCTCGTGGCTCAGTGGTAAAGAATCCGCCTGCCAATGCAGGAGATGCGGGTTCCATACCTGCATGTGGACAATCCCCTGGAGGAGGACGTGGCAACCCCCTCCAGTATTCTTGCCTGGAGAATTCCATGAAGAGAGGAGCCTGGCGGGCTACAGTCCATGAGGTCACAAAAGAATCTGACACGACTTAGTGACTAAACAACATTCTTGCTTTAAGGCAAACTTGTTTTCTGTGATGGATTAGGACCTTTCCAGGGCCCCACAGATGCCTTTTCCTACCCTGTGACCTGGTAAACATATTTTTGGTCTTATTTGCTCATATACAGAGAGTATGTAGGTGCTCTAAAGATTAGATTTCTCTTGGCATTTCTGACATTTCCATTTATCCAATGACACATTTATATAGCTCTTTGTCCCTCTGAGGTGGCCATGGAAGGAGAGTGGGGAAGGGGAAAAGGGAAGGTTCCAGGACAGCTTTACATTTGGTTTCCTGCCCATATCTTTCCCAATGAACCCTTATTTCCAATGATACATCTCCTACTCGAAAATGAGGAGTTCCTCACACATTTTATGAAACACTATGCAAGGACCACACTGTGGCACTGTTTCATTCCCCAAATTTAATAAAATACACAGTTTATTTCATGTCATACTATAAACCTTCACCCTATGGTTTATGATGTGGTGGAGGGAAGGGTGCAAATCTAAGGCCAATTAGTTGTCACCCTCAGTAACAGAGCCCAGGCCAGACCCTGCTGCCACCATGGCAAGGCTTTGTCAAATTGAAGTCGGCAGTGTTTGTGTTTATTTCAGTCCCATATTCAAAGACCCTCATTAAAAAAATATTTATTCATTCATTCTTCATTGCTATGCAGGCTTTTCTCTACTCTTTAGTTGTGGTGCATGGGCTTCTCATTGTGGTGGCTTCTCTTGTTGTGGAGCATGGCCTCTAGAATGTTCAGACTTCACTAGTTGTGGCATGCAGGTTCGGTAGTCTCAGCCTGAGGGCTCTGGAGTGGAGGCTCAGTAGCTGAGGCTCATAGGCTTGGTTGCCCCACAGCAGGTGGAATTTTTCCGAAGCAGGGATCAAATCCATGTCTTCTGCATTGGCAGGTGTGTTCTTTACCACTAACCAACCAGGAAAGCCCCTCCATTTTTTGTCATGTTCCACCCTCTCCCTTCTGCCTACCCCCAGGAAGGTACCCTTACTTGTGTCCTTATCACATTTCATGCTTTGTCTGGCTGTGGTAATTTTGCCCATGAAGGTACTAACTGATAACAAGGTGTAAGGTTGAAGTATGACCCCTTAGAGAAATATTTTATGTTTAAACAGGTCTGTCTTAGAGATCAAAGTGCACTCAGAACCAAAAAGAATATAGCTGTAATGATGGACTGACATGTGGTAGATGAATCCTTTGGGGTAGGAGGTCTATAACCTCTCATATTCATGTATTCAGTTCCAGCTGATGTGTATCGAACACGTGTTCTTTCCCTGATCAGACCAGGCATTTTCTTTCACTCAGTTCATTGTCTTCTTCACAACGACATTACGAAGTAGATATTTTGTTGTTGTTTAATCACAAAGTCCAACTCTTTTGTGACCCCATGGACTGTAGCCAACCAGGCTCCTCTATCCATGGGATTTCCCAGGCAAGAATACTGGAGTGAGTTGTCAGTAGATAACAACATCTCAATTTTAAAGAAAAAAAAAAAAAACAAACTGAGGGACAAAGGATTGAAGTGACTTTCATGGTCAGACAACAAGAATGTGTAAAAGTTAATACTTCCCAATATCTGTCTGACTCCCAGTCCAGTGCTCTTTCTTCCATACCCCACTTCAGTTCAGTTCAGTCACTCAGTCGTGTCTGACTCTTTGTGACCCCATGAATCACAGCACGCCAGGCCTCCCTGTCCATCACCATCTTCCGGAGTTCACTCAGACTCACGTCCATCGTGTCCATGATGCCATCCAGCCATCTCATCCTGGGTCGTCCCCTTCTCCTCCTGCCCCCAATCCCTCCCAGCATCAGAGTCTTTTCCAATGAATCAACTCTTCGCATGAGGTGGCCAAAGTACTGGAGTTTCAGCTTCAGCATCATTCCTTCCAAAGAAATCCCAGGATTGATCTCCTTCAAAATGGACTGGTTGGATCTCCTTGAAGTCCAAGGGACTCTCAAGAGTCTTCTCCAACACCACAGTTCAAACGCATCAATTCTTCGGTGCTCAGCCTTTTTCACAGTCCAACTCTCACATCCATAATGACCACTGGAAAAACCATAGCCTTGACTAGACGGACCTTAGTCGGCAAGGTAATGTCTCTGCTTTTGAATATACTATCTAGGTTGGTCATAACTTTTCTTCCAAGGAGCAAGCGTCTTTTAAATTCAAGGCTACAGTCAACATCTGCAGTGATTTTTGGAGCCCCCAAAAATAAAGTCTGACACTGTTTCCACTGTTTCCCCATCTATTTCCCATGAAGTGATGGGACCGGATGCCATGATCTTTGTTTTCTGAATGTTGAGCTTTAAGCCAACTTTTTCACTCTCCTCTTTCACCTTCATCAAGAGGCTTTTTAGCTCCTCTTCACTTTCTGCCATGAGGGTGGTGTCATCTGCATATCTCAGGTTATTGATATTTCTCCCGGCAATCTTGATTCTAGCTTGTGTCTCTTCCAGTTTAGTGTTTCTCATGATGTACTCTGCATATAAGTTAAATAAGCAAGGTGACAATATATAGCCTTGACATACTCCTTTTCCTATTTGGAACCAGTCTGTTGTTCCATGTGCAGTTCTAACTGTTGCTTCCTGACCTGTATATAGATTTCTCAAGAGGCAGGTCAGGTGGTCTGGTATTCCCATCTCTTTCAGAATTTCCCACAGTTTATTGTGATCCACACAGTCAAAGGCTTTGGCATAGTCAATAAAGCAGAAATAGATGTTTTTCTGGAACTCTCTTGCTTTTTCCATACCCCACTGTCTCATTAAACATAATTTGAAAGAATACCTCCTTAAGCTCAAGACTCTGTCTTGAGCCTTATGGGATGACACAGAAATAAGCATGCCCATGCCCTCTAAGAATTTAAAATCTATTTCCTTCAAAGCATGTTATGGAGTTAGTACCTCAAGTACAGTCCCACATTCCTTGAATATCTTTCCTGGATTGTCTTACACAGGTCTAAGAACTCTCATTTCAGAGAGTCACTCAGGAGTTGGGGGAAAGGAGGAGGTAGTTGGTGATGCATTCATTCAGATGCTTTCTTGTAACTAAAAATCTGAAAGTCTTCTTCCTTCTATAAGCACTGTCTATTTCTGCCTCCGTCAGTAGTAGTCTCCTGTTTACCTCCAGCATTCTGGTGACCTTCTACCTCCCAGGAAGTCAGCTGGCTCTGCTAACTAGGCTGCACTATTTCTCTGTTGTCACATAAATTCCTAGATTGCCAAGGCTTGTCCTCTCCAACGATGGGCAGTTTCTATGGAACATTCAGTATGATTTTTTTCCTCTGCTCATAGCATCCCCTAATNTTCCTCTTATATTTTCAATCATCATGATTTCCCTGCTCTGTACCTCTCAAACCTGTTCTCCAGAGGGATCAGGTATTGAACCTTTACATATCACCATGAATACATTCAAATTCATGTGTTCATCCATTCCAGCAACAAATACTTTGAAGGGTGTACTATTCAAAGACATTACTGATAGAAAAAAAAATTCATGGACATTTTCCTTCGAGAAACTAATTTTCTGGTGCCAAAGACAGACTACTACAATAGAGTCAAATGTCATTATCTTATATTCAAAGTAAAACCATAGTACTGCAGAGGCTGCACAGGAACATCTAACCTACACTAAGAGAATTGAGGGAGGGGCTTCTCAAGGAGCTAAGAATTTCTGGAGAGGGAGAGATTTTTGAGGTCTTTGGTGATTCTGGCTTGGGTAATTAGTCAATAAGGTAGAGGGTGGTGTATTTGTGGAGATGGTAATATAGGAAGAGGCAAATGAGAATTATGGGTTAGGATGGAGGCAGATGATATGTTTTGCTTTACATATGTTAACTTTGAGATGCCTATGAAACATTCAGCATGCAGTTTGATACCTGGATCTTATAAGAAATATGACAGATGTATTGATTTTGGAATCACTCAACATGTCCCCTTGTTGTTCTGTGAGATCTTTGGCTTCTGACTCGTCAATAGCAGGTGGAAGAGACATTGTTAAGGTGGGAGGAACTTCCAGATATCTTTGAAATATCTTTGTCACTGGTCAGCCTTGTGTACCCCGCACCCCCGACCCCAGCTGCTCTTGACCCAGGATAGAAGGACAGGTTTATGGACTTTAGCTGTGAAATGTGATTAGCATAGTAATTAATGTACTCTGCAAGGGGTGGAAAGTGACCCAAGAAAATCAAACGTGGTATCTGTTGGTCTTGGTCCTTTACTAAATAGCATTTATGCATCAAAGAGAATTGGACAGAATAAGCAAGAGGTTTGTATGCTCCTGATTTGGGGCTTTTTTGTTCTTAAGGCTTTACAAAGTCTTCCTCACCCCAGTTTATAGACCTTCTAAACCATTCTGTACCACCACCAAGTTACTCTTCATAAAATACCACTTTCATCAGTCTCCCAAACCTCCAAAAGAGCAAGGCCCAGTTGTCATTCAAGTTCCTGAAAAATCTAGTCCAGTCTTACATATCTGAAGTTTTCTTAGCCTCTACCAAATTATCACTCACATGTATTGAAAACAAACCAGAGTTTTTCAGATTGTTAACTCTTGCTAATGCAAGAGTTGAAGAGTTGTTCCATGAGCTTGAAATGCCAGGTACTAACTTCTTTACCTACAGTCATTCAAGGAATCTTTATTGAACAGATACCTGAGCATTCACAGACATTCAAGGAATCTTTATTGAACACATACTACGTACTTTCTTTGCCAATCAAAGTTCGTCCAGCTCTCAGCTTTCTCTTCCATATTATATCACAATCATGGCTACAGTAACCATATATTCAGGATAAAATGAGAATTTGATAAATATTTATGTGTTATGGGACAATCAGGAAAGATTATTTTAAATTGAGGCTATTCATACTCATCTGGATTATATCAGAGAACTCCTTATAGACTTATTTAGCATTTTCTCTTTATAGCTACACTGGAGATTTTGGAGGCTCAGTCCAAGTTTAGACTTCTTTGTACCCCACATGGCACCAACTACATGCTAGGTATCTACTAGTTATTCAATAAGAATTTGTGTTTGGACTAACTGCTAATGTTCTTTGTCTGAGTCTGGCAACATTCTTTAGGTGTGACCCACCCTCAGTTAATAAGAAGGTAGTGCACAAGGAAGACCAATGAGATGAAGATTAAATTTGGCAGAAAATACAGTTTAACAGAGATTAGCCCTTCTGCTGAGTAAGCTGAGCCTTGATAAACTGAGCCTGTCTTCTTCCTAAGAGAAATGGAAATAAATCACCTTGTGGGTGAAACAGAATTAGTCTCCATTTGCAGGGGGATTTAAAGTGTCTCTACGGTTCAGTCCCCCTCAGAAATCTCCCCATATTTAACATCTGCTCTGTCTTCAAATTACCTTGGACATTTTTCTGAGACCCTGTGAAAATGAGCAAGGAACTCTCACTTTCCAAAATGTATTAGAGGTAGGAGGGGAGGATCCCATCACTTCATGGGAAATAGATGGGGAAACAGTGGAAACAGTGTCAGACTTTATTTTGGGGGGGGCTCCAAAATCACTGCAGATGGTGACTGCAGCCGTGAAATTAAAAGACACTTACTCCTTGGAAGGACAGTTATGACCAACCTAGACAGCATATTGAAAAGCAGAGATATTACTTTGCCAACAAAGGTCCATCTAGTCAAGGCTATGGTTTTTCCTGTGGTCATGTATGGATGTGAGAGTTGGACTGTGAAGAAAGCTGAGCGCCAAAGAATTGATGCTTTTGAGCTGTGGTGTTGGAGAAGACTCTTGACAGTCCCTTGGACTGCAAGGAGATACAACCAGTCCATTCTGAAGGAGATCAGCCCTGGGTGTTCTTTGGAAGGACTGATGCTAAAGCTGAAACTCCAGTACTTTGGCTACCTCATGCAAAGAGTTGACTCATTGGAAAAGACTCTGATGCTGGGAGGGATTGGGGGCAGGAGGAGAAGGGGACAACAGAGGATGAGATGGCTGCATGGCATCACTGACTCGATGGATGTGAGTTTGAGTGATCTCCAGGAGTTGGTGATGGATAGGAAGGCCTGGCGTGCTGCAATTTATGGGGTCGCAAGGAGTCAGACACGACTGAGCGACTGAACTGAATTGAACTGAGGAGGGGAGGGAAGAGGGAGCTAGTCTCACCAAAAGTTCATTTATTCCCCGGGAAAAAAATGAAATGTGAGTTCAGGAGGTAGAGGAGAAACCTTTTGAACTTTGCAGAACCAGAGTAGAAGTTGAATGACAGAGAGAAATGAGATGGTAAAATATGGCAAAAAATAAGTCAGAAATTTCCTGTAGCCTTGGAAGACAAGGTGATGGGGTCAAAACTGCTTCAAACTCTGTTTTTGGATATTGAGGTAAACTCTACAAGTCAGCAAGCTTTTTTGTAAAGAGTCAGCTAGTAAACATTTTAGACTCTGCAACCTACAGAGCTCTAGTCTTGATTGTACATTCTTCTTTGTTTCTTTTAACAACTCTGTAAAGACTTTTTAAAAGAATTCTTAGTAGCAGTTTGTCTGCCTTTGCTCTGGAAGGTGTGTGTGTGTGTGCGTAAATTTCAAGTTCATTGCAACTTGAGAAACACTTAATGATGAAGAGGATTCTCAAGGAGGAAAAGACTAAACTCCAAGCTAAATAACCAGTGATTCTCAGCCTGAAAACAGGACAACACTCCCAGCACCGAGAATTAGCTGGAGAAGAGAGCCAGATTTCAGTGAATCTAACAGTCTGCACAAAAGTTACGCAAAGTGGAAAAAATCTGTGAGTGTGATTTGAACAGGACACTGAGCATCTGGCCAAATTAAAGCTGGGGAGCTCTCCCAGAAGCTTTCAGAGCAGACCCAAACGCAGTCTGGAAGCTGGGGTCAAGGAGAGGCAAACTCAGGGTGTTTTTTTGACCACAAAGTCAGGGGAAGTCTTGGGCTTTGTAATTACCAAGCAGCTGGGACTGCACTTTGGGAATAAGTAAAATCTCTGCATCTGGTCCCATCACTTCATAGGAAATAGATGGGGAAACAGCAGAAACAGTGTCAGACTTTATTTTGGGGGGCTTCAAAATCACTGCAGATGGTGATTGCAGCCATGATATTAAAAGACGCTTACTCCTTGGAAGGAAAGTTATGACCAACCTAGATAGCATATTCAAAAGCAGAGACATTACTTTGCTGACTAAGGTCCATCTAGTCAAGGCTATGGTTTTTCCTGTGGTCATGTATGGATGTGAAAGTTGGACTGTGAAGAAAGCTGAGCGCCGAAGAATTGATGCTTTTGAACTGTGGTGCTGGAGAAGACTCTTGAGAGTCCCTTGGACTGCAAGGAGATCCAACCAGTCCATTCTGGAGGCGATCAGCCCTGGGATTTCTTTGGAAGGAATGATGCTAAAGCTGAAACTCCAGTACTCTGGCCACCTCATGTGAAGAGTTGACTCATTGGAAAAGACTCTGATGCTGGGATGGATTTGGGGCAGGAGAAGAAGGGGATGACAGAGGATGAGATGGCTGGATGGCATCACTGACTCGATGAACATGAGTTTGAGTGAACTCGGGAGTTGGTGATGGACAGGGAGGCCTGGCGTGCTGTGATTCATGGGGTCACAAAGAGATGGACACGACTGAGCAACTGAACTGAGCTGAAAATCTCTGCAAAATGTAACTTACCTGCCTGGGATCAGTCTAAAATACCTTATAGGGTAGACCCTGATGAATGTAAAGAAATTAGGCCTGAAAAATTAGAGTCTGGGGACCCTGGGAGTTCAGGTGCAGGAGAGGGGGAGGTTAGAAATATTCCCCCCCTTTCCCTACTGGAACCACTTTTCACTAGGGAGGACAAAGTGGGCCTGAAGGTAGAAAGTACTTAGTCTCTAAAGAACACCTGACAAACAGCTTTTGAGAAACCAAGGGAGGGGCTCCCCTGCAGATGTTGACTGAAAAGACCTGAGGGCAACAAGTCTTAAGCTGAGATCAACTTGTCAAGAAGATAGGAAGAACAATGCTTCCCCCACCCAAATGCAGCCTGGGGCCGAAGCATTTAAGACTAAATAAATGCTTGGTGCCTAATTGGGAGGAGGAAGGGTTAGTACCACACTAACCACAGACATCCTGAAAATAACCATATATTTCAGCCTCCAAGGTGTTTTCACCACCCTTGTTTGATCTGAAGCTCACAACAAGCCAGTGTGGTCCTAAAACATGACAGAGATTATTCTCCCAATGTTTATAGATGAGGAAATTGAAGCTCAGAAGGGTTGAGCTACTTGCCCAAGTTCTCACAGCTTATAAATAGCAGTTACACACTCAAAATCTTTCAAGAGTTCATAGCTAATGCTACTTTTACATTACTGCTGGTATTCTTAGTGACGAAACAGCCAGGTGGGAAATGGTTGGCAAAGAAGTACATCCATGGGGAGAGGTGACCCACTGGGAAGCTGGAGAGGTGAAAACAGAGACGAAAAATGAGAAGTGAGGATGGCAAAGCTGTGGGAAGAAGTTCAGGCTTTCAGAAGGCTGGGGATTGAAAAGACTTTTTACATTAAAATAGTTGGGAATCCAGAGTCTTTGTTCCAAGGAAACAGGGAGATGAGTTTTGAAAGTATTGAGAGCACACTGGGAAAGCCACCAAGATGGGGTTGGAATGGCTTTGGGGGTTTTTTACCTGGGGCAAAGGGGTACACTGGAGAAATGACTTTGCCTGCTCAGTTGTCACAGGTGCTGAGAAAAATAGCTTTGATTTTGGTTTTAAACACAAAGTAAGATGGGGAATTGTTATGAAACATGTTTCCTTCACCCAACAAGTATTTCATAGGTACCCACTATGGGCCAGATACAGCATGTGCTAGGTTTTGGGGATATAGCACTGAATAAGAGACTGTCTGTGACCACAGGTGAACCTAAAGTCTAGCTGGGCATCCAGAGTATAAGTAGCTACAAGACAATGTGAAAAGTAATCTAATAAAGAGAGGAACTAGGAAAAGACCGGGAACCTAGAGAAAGAGGGAGGGATCTAGGGAGGAAGTGTTGCTCACACACAGCATACCCTGACTGGATGCCTGCCCCACTCCCAAGGAGAGTGTTATTGAAATGCTCAAAATGGGATAGTACATGAAACATGACACCATGTGAAATGAACTACAACATAAGTTGCAGTTCTGTTGTTCTGTAATGAGGCAAAAATGCAATTTCTTCTTTTCAAGCTAGAAACTGTGAACCATGAAAATCTATGAACAGCCTTCCCTTCTTTCCCTCCTCTGACACTATGCTTCTAGAAAGGGAGCTATGGGACGAGAGGGATGGGGCATCGGACTTCTGTTAAAAAGTTCAGTTGGTTAAGGTCACCTGAGGAGGAGCATGACCAGAGTGGTTGGAGGGGAATGTCATCATCCCAGATTTATGCTCTTTGATCTCCTGGAGCTAATGAAAGTTTATCCAAATGGAGGTTAAACCTATGGCTTAGGGACACCCTGAGTGAAAATTTGCCACAGAGGGAACTGCTACTGAATAGTTCAGTCGCTAAGTCGTGTCTGACTCTTTGCAACCGCATGGACTGTAGCATGCCAGGCTTCCCTGTCCTTCACCATCTCCCAGAGTTTGCTCAAACTCATGTATGAAACTCACATAGGAAGAAAATATTGCCACTTAGCATAAACTCATACAAATCTCCTTTCACTACAAATTACGTGGATCTTAAGTACTTTGTTCAAGCCATCTATAATCTCTTATGTAGAAATTACCTGACTTTACCTGAGTTTTCTTCTTTCCTTTTAACAATGCTTTGTATAGACATTTGAATTTGTATAGAAACTACCTGCTTCACAGGTGTTAATTGCTTTGCTAAAACTATAATAATAACAATAATATAATAACTACTACTATTATTATTTACTGATACTATCATGTTTCAGGACTATGTGGACTACATCGTGAATTTTCACAGATCTTTAAATATATACTTACCACATCCCTCCAAAATGTAAGCTCCATAAGGGCAAGGATGTTACCTGTATTTTTCACCAAATCATCCCAAGTGGTTAGAACAATGCTGAACACATAGCTGATACTCAATACATATCTGTCCAACCAACAAATTATAATTCAGAGTTGTGAGGTTAAGTGATTTTTCCAAGGTCACATAACTACTTGAATGTGGAGATCTTAACCTAGTTGGGTCTGAATGAAAAACTGCTTTGTTTCTTCCACTATACTAGGCTGCCTTTGGGTGAAACTCTTCCTGGTTTATAGTTCTCATGGGAATACAGGAAGCGACACCATTCATAAACCCATCAGGAACCATCTTCTTGCCATCAAAAGCCTTCAGCCAGTCAGTCACACTCTAATGAATCGACTTCCTATCTCTCATGCCTATATTGTCTTCCCTCTGATCTCATAGCACTCATTTACTAGCCACCAAATAAATAAACCACCTTGTGCTTAAACAGTTCACACCCACATTTCCTTGCCATACTTCAGAACTCCCCATTATACACCAAGATCAAGAAACTGGGAGGCAGGAGGATATGGATGACACTTCTCACATAGCTTCCCATGCCAGCATTAGGCAAACTTGTCAGCATCTGACAACCGTCGGCAGTCAAGAGTTGCAAGGAACCCTAAAGATCGTCTAGTTCACTGCACGTGCCTAGCACAGGAAGCACTCTAAAACAATGAATAACTCAGGTCAGTCCATGGGTATTCCTAAGGAAGTAAACAAAAGGGTGCCAGGCCGTACACAAAGCTACCTGATAAGCCTGAAGCTTCTTCCTGAATCAATGATTTTCTAGATTGGAAGACAAAATTAAATAATTTACCTATGAATTAATTTAAATATTATTTGTATACTAAAACCATTTGTAATATAGTTTATCACATAGAATATGCAATTCTCATGAATGTTTAAAGAAAAACAGGAGACTAGGGTAGAGGTTACTGTTTAGGGAATTTTTCCACGAAGAAGTGACATTTAAGTTGAGGCCTGAGAAATAAGATTGAGTCCACGAGATGAAGAATGGAGCGAAGGGAGGTATGTGTTTGTGTCCTTGGCAGAAAGAGTAGTATGGGCAAGAAATCTAAGGCAGGGACATGTGGGATTCAAAGAGCTGGAGGCCTTAGTGTTCTCAGCTCACACTCCACAACGAGAATATTCTATTATCTCAGGATCTCCTGAAACATCTCCTAGGAATTCTTCCTCTTTTGCTCATATCCTGTAAAAACACTGTGAAAATCTTTGTGGGGGTGTGGGGGTGGGGAGAAGTTCTAATTGCCTGGAACTGAGATATCTGTAGCTACTCCAAAGCACCCCAAATTCCTTAGCCAAAACCTAGAAGCCAGGAACATATCACTGTTATTGCTTAAGGATTTTCAACACTCTTGCTAAAGCTAGTTTAGATTAGAACTGCTTGGTATAAAAGTAAACTCTAATCAGCCCATGGCATAGAATATTGCAAATAACCATCTCAGCTGCTGTAATATCTGCATATGGCTGACATTTCATCCTCATCATCCTCCCCTTCTCCCAATGAAATAGGTGCTATTAGTAGTAGTAGTAGTAGTAGTTATTTATTAGTGAAGGACAGGGAAGCCTGGCATGCTGCAGTTAATGATGTTGCAAGGAGTCGGACATAACAACTGAACAACAACAATTGCTCTTTCTACAAATGAGGAAAACAGGCTTCAAATGGACAAAGTCACATAGCTATTGAGTGACAGAACAAAGACACTGATACTCGGTCTTTGGTGCTGAAGCCCAAATGCTTAGTACCACACTGCCCGGCTGAGCAGGGTTAGGATGGAAGAGTGATAACTAGAGTCTTAATCCCAGCAGGCCCCTAAGCAAACCCATTGTCCTAACCCCTGGAACTCCCTAAGAACATTGAACAGAGGGGCATAAAGAAAGAAACAGTGTTAAGTGACTACTGAAAGCCAGGCATGGTGACAAGGCCTCTCAATGAGTTATTTCATGGAATACTAACAGCAACCCCCTCATGGTGGAGAAATTATTACCGTCCCCCCGACTTTACAGATGAGGGAGCTGTGGCCCAGCATGGTTAAATAATTACCTCATTGGTAAGTATTTGAGCTGGGACCGAAATCCGGGCTTGAGTGACTCCAAAAGTCTACACCCTTTCCATCACAGTACACCAAAGATGGCTTAATGTTTAACCCTTCACAGGTTACATATTTGCACTTTAACAAGGGTCTTTCCTGTGTGAATTTCACAGAACCATGGCGAATGTGAAGAGAAGGCTAATTGGGGGCTGCAAGGTGAGCGTGCCTTAAATCATACTGGAATGGCATTGACCTGCCCTCTCCCTGTAGTTCCTGAGGTGGGGCAGCATGCCAACAAAGATAAATCTCTATTCCAGTCACAGCCTTCTTCTCCAACTGGGATAACAACTCTAAGAAACTCTAGCAACTACAGAAACAGAGAAAGCTCCGAATCAATCAAGAGTTTATTTGTAAAGTGTAATGTCAGAAGATGAACTTCCTTTAAATCCTGCTAACTTCATACAGTTCAACAGCTCACTGGCTCAGGAATGTGATTTCTCTCTGACTTGCTTTCAGTGATTTGTTCTTTATCATTGACTAAATCATCTTCTTCCTCTCATCCCACCAACTTTCAGAAGTGCAGACTTTGATGTGTGCCTCTTGGTCTCCCTACCTCCCTCTTGCACCATCTAACACAGGACTTTGCAAACAAACCCTACTGAGAAGTATGGACAGTCTGGGCCTTTCCAGAAACTCAAGCTGCTGAAGGAGATACGATATTTAGTTAAGCTGAAGTGAAGCCCTGCATAAATCATAAAGAGGTGAACCCAGGTTACTCAAACAGGACCCTAGGAGGTACTTGGGGAAAAGACTTGCAGTCAGCTTTATTTTTCTACAGCCGTTTGACTTCCAAAATGCTGGGGCCCACAAGTACCCCAGGAGTAACTTGGCTCCCAAATGCTGGAGCAGGTCTTGGCCTTGGAGCACAGTTCTTGTGTTGTTTCCTGAATTCCCACATTGCTGTTTTCCACGCATAGATCAGGCTTCAAACTTCCTGTGTCTGGACCGTGTGTGTGTGTGTGTGTGTGTGTGTGTGTGTGTGTGTGCACGCGCACGTGCTCACGCGTTTGTGTGTATGTTTATATGCTTGGGAAGGGTGGATAGGGGGAAGGAGGGGAACCTAAAAGGAAGATAATTTAGCTCAATGCTTGTACTGCATATATATTCCTTTGATCCTTTCCTGTTCAGATAAAGCAGCTATTATCTATTCAGCTGGCTTCTGTATATGCAAGGTATAGTATCCTTGGGAATAAATGAGAGACTGACTTTAGGAGGTGTCCTGGGGAAGGCTGCTTCTCAGTGTTTGTCAAATATATCTGAAGAGTGTTTTTTTTTTCCCCCTCTGGAGTTGGGGCAAGAGTGAGAGTCATGTGGAGCCATAAATCCTTAGGATTTATTTTCCTTGATGTATGTGCTTGCTTCTACTTTTGTTTCTAAATACATTTAAATGATTGAGTTGTTCACCAGGCAATTAGAGGAAGATGTGCTCATTTCACACTCCCAGTTGACTTGATAGGTGGGGAGAATGTCATTCAATACAAGGCACTATGATATTGAGGTCTTTCCTTCTAGAAGAACCTAGCCAGGGATCGAGGAATACACTATAAACCACATTCTCCTTCCTACTTTTCTCATACATTGGGGGAAATATTGTGTGCAAAGGGCAGACTTTTTTTCAGTAAAATATTTGGTAGTTGCCAAAATTAAAAACCAGGAGGCTTTACACTGAAACCTTTGACTTCTTTCTCTTGAAAAATCAGAAGTCTTGGCCAAATTGGGCCTGCTTTTCCCCTGGTGATGACCTAGCTGCCCTCTTTAGAGGGGTCCTGCCTTTTTTCTTGGCAGCCTTCATCACTGGCTTTGTCTCCTGACACTGAGCCTGAGGGTTGGCATCTTGTTTTTATCTTGGTAAAATATATACAACATAAAATTTACCATGTTAACTATTTTTTAAGTAAGTAGCATTAAATATATGCACAATGTTGTACAACCATCACCACTATCTTGTTCCTATCATTCCAAAGAGAAACTGTGCTCATTAAGCAATAACTCTCCATTTCTTCCTCCCCTCAGTCCCTGATAGCCACTCTGCTATTTTCTGTGTCTGTGAACAGTGCCTATCCTAGGTACCTCAGATGAGCAGAATCACACAATATTTGTCCTTTTGTATCTGGCTTCTTTGGCTTAGTGTAATATTTTAAAGGGAGACCTTGATTTTTTAATTGCTTTTTTCTTGCACATGTGGCTGTTGCTCAGTTGCCAAGTCATGTCTCGCTCTTTGCGACCCTATGGACTGTAGCATGCCAGGCTTCCCTGTCCTTCACTATCTCCCGGAATTTGCTCAAAACTCATGTCCATTGAGTCAGTGATGCTATCTAACCATCTCATCCTCTGCTGCCCTCTTCTCCTCTGCCTTCAATCTTTCCCAGGATCAGGGTCTTTTCTAATGAGTTGTCTCTTCACATCAGGTGGCCAAAGTAGCACATTGACATTGATTTTTACTGTGTTTGGGGGGGGGCACTGCACCCCATAGCTTCCAGGATCTTAGTTCCATGACCAGGGATTGAACCTAGGCTACGGTGAGTCCTAATCACTAGACCACCAGGAAACTCCCGATTTTTATTGCATTTTAAAGGAAGAGTTGCATTTTATTGAAAAAAAAAGTGTCAAATAGGACAGGTAGTTTGGGATGGAGATTCTTGACTTCTAAGCTTAAAATATTCGTTACATCTATTATCAGTATGTGGAGATTGTTCATGTACTCAGGCAAGCCCTCGTCTTTACACAGGTGTTCTACAGTCAGTGGTTAATTCTTTTGGTATCCCCCAGAGGCTTCTCTGTATAGTCAGGATATGAAGACACAGGGATCCTCCAGGGATTAGTTAAATGTGTGTGGCAAACTTGGCTGTATAAACTCACTCTCTGGAACTAGTTTTCGCTCCCTGCTATCAACTTCTACAGCTTTTACTGTCAACCCCACTCATTTAGCACTTATCATATGCTTGTTAGTTGTCTTTTTCTGTATATACCCTTGAAGGCAGGAGCCAAGTCTCATCCCTCTTTGTTTTTTCAGTCTTGTCCATAAAAGCGGCTCCATCAATGTTTGTTGATGTTTGCCCCCCTCCCCCCTTCCTTTTAAGTAGAGCAGGCAAAGCATAGCTTTACACTGAAACTCAGTTTAAACAAACTGAAGCGTTTTCAGGGTAAAAACAGAAGGAAGTCTTGCGTGGCAGGACAGAAGGAACACCTAAGACGCTTAGAAGACTTGGGCGAAGAGGAGGTAGTGAAAAACCTGTTATTAGCCACAGGCTAAGAAAGTGACTCACACAGGGCCTGATCCACCATGAGATTCAGAGCTGTGCTCTCTTCTACCACATCAAAATTCAAAATCAGAGGAGATCAGTAATGCCCAAGGTAGGATTTGAGATGGGGAGTGTTAAAGGAATTAAGTGTTTGAGGAGTTTCCACTGTATGAAGGCCCCAGTAGCTGTGAGGAAGGCAGGTTTGGAAAAAATCTTTGAAGGACAACTTCAAGCCTGGGGTCAGGCATTCTGCAAACAGTCACTAGGCCTTTGCTACCAGGGTTTGTTTTCCAGTATTTTCCATAATGGCCTAAATCACCTCTCAAGAGGGGCATGAGTAAAGGAATTTTGGCACATCTATGCAATGGAACACTGAACAGTCATTAAAAAGAATGAGGTAAAGGAAGTTACCCTGATATGGAAGGATATTTAAGAGACATTACTGAGTAAAGAAATGCAAAATGTGTGTGTTTGCAAATAATCTATTTTGAAGATTATACCTAGGTACGGAGAGAAAGGGACTACTGAGAACAGAGCTAGAAAGGAACCCTTTATGGTCCTGCTTTCAGCATTGTTTTCATTTTACCATGTGTATATTTTACTCTTCCCACTTTAACAGCATTGTTAATTTTAGCAAGTATCCCATTACCATTATGATCAGCAGTCGTCTGCAGCATATACCCACCTTATCCAGCTCTGTCGTCCACCCCTCCAAGCAAGGCTGGAATAATCTTCCTTTGCTTCACAAACCAGGTGTCTCCACATCTTGAACACTCAAAATCTTACCTTTTCCCAGGAAAAAATCACCTAAATAACTTCACCACACACACAAACTGAATCATACCAAGAAACTATTGTTGCCCCTGTGCTTGCTTCTGAATCTTTCAGCAGCTCTAGCAGAACCCTCTGCACATTGAGAGTACCTCACTACTTTTTCTGCACCTGGTTACAGCCTGGGACCCTGTTCATGGTGAGATGGTATTTCCTTGGAGCACACTTTCTCTTGAATGTTGGTCCATGGCACCTCAGAAGTTTCCCATTAGGCAGGCTTGAACTGGGTGTCATTTTCTCATTGGCATGAGTTCTTTGTAATAGCTCAGTATTGTCAAGGCCTTACATTTAGACTAACTTCCTCCTTGTAGTATTTTCTAGGAAATATGGATCTGTAGAGAATGGTGGTTTCCATGGTAAATGTTCCCTCACATTTGTTTTCTTAAGTTCTCTTCAGAGATACACAGTATGATTTCCTCTTTTAGTACCAGCATCACAATAGACTTTAGGTCGTGGCGCCACTGCAGAACTGTTTAAAAAAGAAATCTCACCTACCCTGGTTAGATTAAGTAGTAATTTATTATGCTAACTGCAGGAAGCCACTTTCATATCCACCCTGAAAACTGCAGGAAAAGAGTTGACTTTCAAAAAAATAAAGCCACAGGGAGGTGATATATGTATAATTATGGCTGATCTGCATTGTTGTATGGCAGAAACCAACAAAAAACTGTAAAGCAATTTTCCCATTAAAAATAAATTTAAAAGAAGAAAAAGAAAAAAAAGCCACAAAACCTACACACCTTGGCTATAAATGCTTAAAACATGAGCTGAATATTTGATTCCCAAACACATGTGGAGAATCTCCACGTGTGACAGAAACAAGTAGGAACATATACACGTGTGGAGTGCCTTGTGATTTACAGAGTTTTCACATACAATTCGTTTTATTTTTCATATACCAGTGTCATTAGGTTAACAGGACATGTCTCAAAGCCTTTATTTACAGATAGGAAAAATTAAGGAACTTAACCGAAGTCGTCGCACAACTAGCTAATGAGTGCTTGAGTCTGAAGGAGTTCTTCCTTTATTTCCGAATTCCATCTTTCCTGCTATTTCTTTGTGCTTTCGTTTCCCGGCTAAAAATGGTTGATTTTCAGTGTCCCAGGAAGCTGTTCTCAACCAGGCTGTTTTTTTCAAGCAATACCAAGTTTTTCGCAGCCGGGAAATGTGAACACCGCATTGAGACTTGTCATACTTTTTTCCCCTCTGGGCCTAATGAATTAAGCGGGAAGAAAAGTTACCTATTCCCGGAGGGCCGGGAAGGTGTACCGGATCCAGCCGACACACTGTCGTATTCTCTTAGGAGACGGAAAAACCAAGCGTCTCATCTTTCTTTTCTCAGGCAGTAGCTGCGAGAGAACCGAGAGCAAGACAATAGCCTCTTGTTTAGTTTTATTAATTTTGAGGGCGGGTGGGACCAAAGAATCCGAGCGACGAAGCAAGTGACCAATCATAAGAGAACCTTGGGCCAGGATTCGCCAACCGATAGCCGTCAAAAGCTGGTGGGCGGGATTTACTCCTCTAGGCCGGCCCCGCCCAGACCGGCCCTCTCAGTCCGCCCAGGAGGCGGAGACTCGTCAGAGCCCCGCCCACACCACCCCTGTTGCCAGCGCGGCCCGCCGCCGGGAGGGGGGCGGGAACGCAGGGTGGCGCGGGGGAGGAAAGGGGTGGCTAGGGGGAGTGGAGGAAGAAAGGAGGGTGTCTTGTGGAGCTGTGACCTGGGTGGGGGCCGCCTGGTCATAGGAAGCAAGAGGGGAAGGAAAACGAAGGATCGCTGCTCCTTCCTGAATTATTTTAAGCAAGCTTCTCGAGAAGCTGCTTTTCAGCATTTCTGTTATTTGTTTTTCTTCCTCCCGCTATGGGGCGGGGAGTGGCACTAGCTCTCCCACGCGACTCCGCTCCGCTGTTGCCGCACACTATTTTTGGAGTCTTTGCACAAGTCTTTCCTTCCTCCCAGCCAGTCCTTGCGTAGACTCAGGGCTACTATAACCGAATCGTGCCACGTTCGTGGGCTACCAGAGTAAGCGTCCCCGCTTTCATCTGAGCTATCGGACCCGGGCGTTCAATTGTTTGAACTTCCCCGCCCCCTAGCCCCGCCCCTCTTCCGCCCC
>SJYQ01006968.1:0-13155 GCA_006410935.1 Redunca redunca
TATGCACCTAACAATAGTTTCAAAATATGTAAGGCTAAATCTGCAAGGAAAAATAAATCCATGCTTATAGCTAAAGACTTAAAATCCCTCTTTTGGTAAAGATAGATCTATTAGGCAGAAAATCACTAAGGATATGGCTGACAGAAGAGTACCATCTAAACCTTCTTAACTAAACAGCAGATAATACATTATTCTTAAACTCCATAGATCATTCTCATCTATAGACTTTGGGGCCATAAAATTCATCTCACAAATTTAAAAAAATAGAAATCACAGAAACATAGCCAACATTCCCCTGAGTATTTATAGAGTAAACAAAATATGACTAAACAACAAATCAATCAAAGAAGGCGCATGAGAAGTTTTTAAAATATTTTCAGTCAACTGAAATTATCATAATTTGTAGGATGTAGACAAGTAACAGATAAATATTTATATATTAGAAATGAAGAAAGATATAAAATCAATTATCTTAGATTCTACCTAAGAAGACACTCGTGAAAGAGAAGCAATTTAAGCCTAAAGAGATTACAAAAAAAATAATAAAAGGAAGAGGAGAAATTAATGAGATTCAAACCAAGAAAGCAATAGAGAAAAATCAACAAAACTAAAAGCTGGTTTTTTGAAAATACAAATAAAATTGACAACTCCCTAGCCAGGCTAACCAAAAAAGGGAAAAAACAGAGCAGACACAAATTATCAATATTAGAAATAAAAAACTGGTCATACCTACTGATTCATGCACATCAAAATCATAATAAAAATATTATGAACTCTTTGCCCACAGAGTTGATAATTTCTGAAAGGAACAAAAACTTACACAAAGACAATAGGTTATTTGATTAGGCCTTTATCTATTTAAGAAACCAAATCAATAATTTACAACCTTTTTAAAAGGTCCATATGAATTCACTGGTGAATACTACCAAATATTTAAGTACAATTCTCTAAAATATCTTCCAACAAATAGAAGTAGGGGGAACAATTCTTAACTCAATTTATGAGGCCACTGTTACTCAAATACCAAAACTGGATATCACAAAACATAAAAACTACAGATCAATATTTCACATGAAGGTAGATGCTAGAAGAAATATTAGCAATTTAAAGCTAATAGCATATAAAATGAATTATACGCCAAGGCTAAGTAAGATTTAATGCAGTTATGCAAAGCTAGTGCAACAATTGAAAAATCAATTAATGTAACTCACAATACCAGCAGGCAAAATAAAATAAAATAAAATCATATGATCATATATAGAAAAACACTTGACAAAATCCAAAACCCATTTATGATAAAAACTCTCAACAAACTAGGACTAGAGAACAACTTCTCTACTAGATAGGAGTAGAGACCAACTTCTTCAACTTGATAAAGGACAAATAAAAAATCTTCCTGTATACTTAATGATAAAAAAAACTGGATATTGTCCCATAAGATCAGGAAGGACAAAGAGGATAACACCTCTCATTGCTACTTTTAAACATTGTACTGGAAGTTCTAACTAAAAGCTGGTGTGACACTAACAGAGTGACACTAAAAGAGTGTGACACTAACACAATAGAGCAACTAACACAATTGTTGCAATAGTGCAATAAAACTAGAGAAATAGGACATAAAGTATATAGGTTGGAAAGGAAGAAATAAAATTGACTATGTTCATAGATGATATGTTTGCCTATTTTCCAGTAGTCATGTAAATGGATGTGAGAGTTGAACCGTTAAAAAAGGCTGAGCATCAAAGAATTGATGCTTTCAAACTGTGGTGTTGGAGAAGACACTTGAAAGTCCCTTGGGCAGCAAGGAGATCAGTCAATCCTAAAGGAAATCAACCCTGAATATTCATTGGAAGGACTGATGTTGAGGCTGAAGCTCTGATACTTTGGCCACCTGATGTGAAGAGTGGACTCACTGGAAAAGACCCTGATGCTGGGAAAAACTTAGGGGATGAGGAGAAGAAGGTGACAGAGGGTGAGATGATTGAATGATATCACTGACTCAATGGACATGAGTTTGAGCAAACTCCAGGGGATGAGATGGTGAAGGACAGGAAAGCCTAGCCTGTTGCAGTCCATGGGTCACAAAGAGTTGGACATGACTGACAGACCAAACCACAACAAATTAGTCAACAACAAAAACAAAAATAAAACCTCTTGGCACTAAGATGTGGTTATAACAATATGCCATTTTGTATATTAGCAATGATAAATTGAAATTTCAAAGTGATATATTTACTGGCATACACCAGCATGTCAACATCTCTCAGGAAGTCTGCTGAGAGCTCCTGTAAACTTTATGTTGCAGAAAACATCAGTGAGAGCTTAAAGAGCTCCCAAAGTATAACAGACATGGTACTACTATGGCCCTCTATCTCTTGAACAATGGTTCTTAATTAGAGGAGATTTTGCCTCTCAGGCAACATTTGACAATGTCTGGATACAGTTTTGGTTATCAGAACTGGTTCAGGGCTGCTACTGATATCTAGTGGTAGAGGATAGCAGTGCTGCTAAACATACTACACTGCATAAGATACACCCCAACCCCTTAGCAAAGAATTATCCGACCCAAAATAAAGTTGGAAAACTCTGCTCTACATAAACACAAATGCCCAACCAATACTTAAATTAGGGCTTCCTTGGTGCCTTAGATGGTAAAAAATCTGCCTGCAATGCAGACCTGGGTTCAATCCCTGGGTCAGGAAGATCCCATGGAGAAGGAAATGGCAACCCACTCCAGTATTCTTGCCTGGAGAATCCCATACGCAGAGGAGCCTAGAGTCTATGGGGTTACAAAAGAGTGTGACACTATGGAGAAACTAACACAATCAAAGGGAGAAAGGAAAAATTTAGAGTTGACAGAGATCCAATCACATCATGAATAATATATATATAATTTATGTAATGAGTTATATATGTATATCATTNTATAAACCAAAATTATACATATATATGAATATCTCATTATCTACCTTATCTCTCTCTCTTGTTTGGTTTTGTTTTTGCTAATTCCCATAATTAGAGAAAGTTATCTGGCTCAAACTACTGCACAATTGCACTCATCTCACACGCTAGTAAAATAATGCTCAAAATTCTCCAAGCCAGGCTTCAGCAATACATGGATAGTGAACTTCCAAATGTTCAAGCTTGTTTTACAAAAGGCAGAGGAACCAGAGATCACATTGCCAACATCTGCTGGATCATCAAAAAAGCAAGACAGTTCCAGAAAAACATCTATTTCTGCTTCATTGACTGTGCCAGACAGTCAGGAAGCAACAGTTAGAACTGGACATGGAACAACAGACTGGTTCCAAATGGGAAAAGGAGTACGTCAAGGCTATATATTGTCACCCTGCTTATCTAACTTATATGCAGAGTACATCATGAGAAACGCTGGGCTGGAAGAAACACAAGCTGGAATCAAGATTGCTGGGAGAAATATCAATAACCTCAGATATGCAGATGACACCACCCTTATGGCAGAAAGTGAAGAGGAACTAAAAAGCCTCTTGATGAAAGTGAAAGTGGAGAGTGAAAAAGTTGGCTTAAAACTCAACATTCAGAAAACGAAGATCATGGCATCTGGTCCCATCAGTTCACGGGAAATAGATGGGAAAACAGTGGGAACAGTGTCAGACTTTATTTTTGGGGCTCCAAAATCACTGCAGATGGTTATTGAAGCCATGAAATTAAAAGACGCTTACTCCTTGGAAGTAAAGTTCTGACCAAACTAGATAGCATATTGAAAAGCAGAGACATTACTTTGCCAACAAATGTCTGTCTAGTCAAGGCTATGGTTTTTCCAGTGGTCATGTATGGATGTGAGAGTTGGACTGTGAAGAAAGCTGAGTGCCAAAGAAATGATGCTTTTGAACTGTTTTGTTGGAGAAGATTCTTGAGAATCCCTTGGACTGCAAGGAGATCGAACCAGTCCATTCTAAAAGAGATCTGTCCTGGGTGTCCTTTGGAAGGACTGATGCTAAAGCTGAAACTCCAATATTTTGGCCACCTCATGTGAAGAATTGACTCATTGGAAAAGACTCTGATGCTGGAGGGGTTGGGGGCAGGAGGAGAAGGGGACGACAGAAGATGAGATGGCTGGATGGCATCACCAACTCACTGGACATGAGTTTGAGTGAACTCCAGGAATTGGTGATGGACAGGGAGGCCTGGCATGCTGCAGTTCATGGGGTCACAAAGAGTTGGACACCACTGAGTGACTGAACTGAACTGATGTGGCTCACTCCAAGAATAGAAAAACATTACTTCCAGGTAGGGATTAGTGATCTATAATTTGACAGATCTGCCACTAAATTTCAAAAAGCAGGAAGAGAGTCAAACTTTGATAGTGATGACTTGTCTAAAATGAAAATAGAATATTGAATTGCTTTTTCAAAATTCTGAGAGGAAAAGGTCATGACACTGCTTTCAAAAGGCATAAGCAGAAACTATGATATTTAAACAAATTAGATATACTACCAAAAAACTCAATTTGTTAAAATGTTCTTCAATGATGTATTTTCCTTTTGTTGTCTGATTTTCTCAAAACCGTTTTTGCTGATTTTATTAAGTACTGTGATTGATTCTGTGATAGAAAAATTTGTAATATGCATTGTGTCTGGATGCCTTAAAATTCAGCTACTTTTAAATCAATTGGTAACTTAAGTGTTTTAAAATGCAACACAGTTAGCAGATTATAATTATGTTTATTACAACACATTGCTTAAATCTAACAATCAATCACTTTTTAAAAATGAAATTAGAAACATTATAAACTCTAGTATTTTAAATGAAAATATTCAGATCTATAAGTATAAATAAAATAATTTCAATTTCCCTTTTGCTTCTCTCACACTCCCTTTTCCCCACTCCAACACACCTGATTAGCTGAATTTAAAGAGTATTAAAATTTACTTTCATTACTCACTTGAGTTCAAAGCTTGGCCTTCTCTTACTAGACATGTGAAATTGATCAGTTTACTTAAATCAGATTGACAGGAGAAATATCAAAACCTCACACATGCAGATGATACCATCCTTATGACAGAATGCAAAGAAGAGCTAAAGAGCCTCTTGATGAAGGTGAAGGAGAAGAGTGAAAAAGCTGGCTTAAAACTCAACATTCAAAAAGCTAAGATCATGGCATCTGGTCCCATCACTTTATGGCAGATAGATGGGGAAATAATGGAAACAGTGACAGGCCTCATTTTCTCGGGCTCCAAAATCACTGCAGACAGTGACTGTCACCATGAAATTAAATGACACTTGCTCCTTGGAAGAAAAGCTATGGTCAAACTAGACAGCATATTAAAAAGCAGAGACCTTACTTTGCCAACAAAGGTCTGTATAGGTAAAGCTATGGTTCTTCCAGTAGTCATGTACGGATGTTTGAGTTGGACTATAAACAAAGCTGAGTACTGATAATGGATGCTTTTGAATTGCAGCATTGGAGAAGACTCTTGAGAATCTCTTGGACTGCAAGGAGATCCGCCCAGTCCATCCCAAAGGAAATCAGTCCAGAATATTCACTGGAAGTGTTGATGCTTAAACTCCAATACTTTGGCCACCTAATGCTAAGAGTCAACTCATTAGAAAAGACCCTGATGCTGGGAAAGATTGAAGGCAGGAGAAGACGAGGATGACAGAGGATGAGATGGTTGGACGGCATCACTGACTCAATGGACATGAGTTTGAGCAAGTTCCAAGAGATGGTGAAGGACAGGGAGAGCTGGCATGCTGTAGTCCATGGGGTCACAAAGAGTTGGGCACGACTAAGTGATGGAGCAACAACAATTTAAATTAGCTTATGACTCATGATCATCATCAGTCAAACGGAAATAATAGTACCTGTGTTAGGATTGTTATAAGAGCTAGAGAAATCATAGTATATAATATAAAGCTTTGTATAAGTAAGCATGAATCTTGTTAACATTTTGTTAACAGGTTTTCTACTTGAACTCAGTTGCTTTGATGATATCTGTGGCAAAAGTTGGGAGATTGTTTAGTTAAATGTGTTCTTCTGAAACTTGCCTAGTGCCTGAAGTTGATCCTCACCTGACTCATGTTCAGTTCAATTCTGGACGAATAACACTATGGACACTTTTCAAAGCCTCTGCTGCAGAGTCACCTTGCTGCTTGTCATGTTAGGCTTACAGAAAGTCCTGGTGACATTTAATTTAATGTCTTTCTATGTTTGGCCATGCTCCAGAAATTTGGTAACATTAAACTCATCTTCCCCTACCTACCAATGGCTCATAGACAAAATTGTGATGCACACACTCCTCAGGTTAAATTGGATAGGAGGTGTTGTTGGGGAAACTCAAAGTGTCCTGTTTTCTAGGAGTCCAAAATTGAATAAGGTGAAAGGCATTTGTCATCATCCTCAGAGTACTTTAACACATGTGTCTTTTTCCTCTTCTACCACATCTTCTTCTCAATCCATTAGAAGTAAAATAGGTAGGTTTCCTTGGCATCAGCTTTGTAGCTAAAGCTTAATGTTAGGAAAGCATGAAGGAGAAAGAACAGGACAAGCTTGCCCACATACTCAACAACCGGATTGATTCCTTTGCTGAGCATACAAGTGGGCGCACTGTAGGAAAGTATTTCCATAAGGTGCCTATTCCACGACCAGAAATGACAGAAGCAGCAGATGTCTAAGAATGAAAAGACAGGTATTTAAAAGAAACTTGTACAGAAAAGTCTTCTTCTATAAGAATTATGCTCATGGTCTGATCCTTAGATGTTACTGCAGCTGCAGGTTTAGGCATCTGACATGCTCCTGCATACTGTACATTTTGGCCAAGAAAGGCAGCACTTTTAGGCATGGGGCCCCCATCCTCCCTCCTCTCTCAGTGATGCAGGTTGCATTCCAGGCATAGTTGATTTCAACAGGTTCAACTAAGCAGCAAGACAATGGCATCCCAGTAGAGACTGAGTAGTTCCCTTTCACCTAGAGGTATCAAGTAGCTCATCTATCTTGGTGGGACATCCTACTGCAAATTCCAATAGCTGATGCCTCTCCCAGGTGTGATGAAACTGAGTGTTCTCAGCAGCATAGCATAGTGTTCCACAGTGAGAATGGGGGCAATGGCTTTCTCCCGAGGTCTCAAGATTCCATACCTTTACAGCACGGAGTGTGTCAACAGAGGTCCACAGTCTGACATATGGAACTGCAAGTTCTACTGGTTGATCTTTCAAATGTATTAAAACCTGGATAGTACTTTAGTCCATCTTCTGCTTTACTATTCATTCTTCCCTCCTAGCATTCCTGCTGCTTATGCATTTTAAGGGAGATGGAATATCCATTCAGTGTCATGTTATTTTGCATATAGTATGATTTGCATACCATGACCTTTGAAATGTGACCCTCAATCACAGTCTTTTTGATAAAAGTGGCTTTCCCTGGTGGCTCAGACAGTAAAGAATCACCTGCCAATGCAGAAAACCCAGGTTCCATCCTTGGGTCAAGAAGATCCCTTGGAGAAAGGACATGGCTGCCCACTCTAATATTCTTGCCCGGTTAACCCCATGGACAGAGGAGCCTGACAATCTATAGTCCATGGGGTTGCAAAGAGTCGAAAACCACTGAGAAACTAATTTTTTTTCATCTTCTTTAATTCCCTGATGTTGGCAGCCTGGTCTGCATGGTGACAGGGGAAAGTATGGCTTAGGCCAAACAATGTACCCACACAAAATAGACATATTTAGCACACTCTCTTGGAGGGAGACAAACCTAGACAGCATATTAAAAAGCAGAGACATTACTTTTCCAAAATTGTCCAATAGTCAAAGCTATGGTTTTCCAGTAATCATATATGGCTGTGAGAGCTGGGCCATAAGGAATGCTGAGCACTCAGTAATTTATGCTTTTGAACTGTGATGTTGGAGAAGACTCTTGAAAGTCCCTTAGATAGCAAGGAGATCAAATCAGTCAATCCTAAAGGAAATAAACCCTGAATATTCATTGGAAGAACTGATGCTAAAGCTCTAATAATTTGGTTACTTGATGTGAAGAGCTGATTCACTGGAAAAGACCCTGATGCTGGGAAAGATTGAAGGAAGAGAAGGGGATGACAGAGGACAAGATGGTTGGATGGCAACACCAACTCAATGGACATGAGTTTGAGCAAGCTCCAGGAGATGGTGAAGGACAGGGAGATCTGGCTTGCTGCAGTCCATGGGGTCACAAAGAATTAGACATCACTGAGTGACTAAACAGCAAAAACTACTTGGAGAGAGGGATCCTATGTAATCAGTTTGCCATTTCCTTTACCAGTTGGGAATCTGGTGGATTGCTCCAACACAGGATCTGTTAGTCCCTGCATTAACCAAATCACTCTATTTTAAGGGCAATCCAGCACTCTTGGTAATGTCTTCCCATGTGGGCACTATGGTGGTAGCTGTTTTTATGCATCCAGGCTATTATATCTATTGAAGTAATAGCTATATCAATAAGCCCAGTGGGTATATATTCTTTCAACATAGGTGTTTCCTGAATCTGGGACTGCCCCACTGGTTGGGGTGGTTGCTGTTCTTTTGCTTTTCTCTGTATTAGAGTCTAAGGACATGAGCCACTTTGTTTCACCCTCAATCACCATAACATCCCCCTCTTCACTCTCTCTATTTTCCTAGGGATTCCACCTCCTAGCATCTCAGACTTTGTCATAGCATTCAGACCTAGTTCATGTCATCTTTTATCTTCTTAGCTTTGCAAAATCCACATTATTTTCTCTAAAGTATTACCCTGCTCCTCCAACCTTGTCTTCCAGCTCCAAATCCTGCAGAGCAGCCCTTGTCTAACTTCTTCTTCTGACTTTCTAACTGGAGCTTCAGCCTCTAGCTGGAATGCCCACAGAGAAAAGCCATTCCATGTTTCAGTCATGCATTTTTCTTCTCTGTTGCAGTATGCTATACACAGTTCTTCATTAAATACATTAAAATAAACACATTAAATCTGAGGCGTTCCTGGGTATCCCTACCTTCAGGTGGTGATGTCCAAACACCTAAAATACAGCTCAGACTTCCCTACATAGAGGTCAGTGGTCTTCCTGGGATTTCCCTTGTGGATACCTCTTTCCCAAGACTCATTCCTTCGGTGTCCTGGCTGCCTTGCCAATTGTCAGGAGCTCTCCAGATGTAATCATAAACTGACTCCCATATATATGGAGGAAAAGGGCAGACTGAAGAAGGAGGTAGGTCACCTCCATATTGATAAGTGGCAGTTTTAATAAGCAAAGGAACATTTATATGAGGCATTGTCTTACGTGCCTACAAGTGACTAAATCTCTGGTTCCACTTGCTGGATTTCAATGACATATATCATTCAGATGGTCTCAACAACACATTACTCTCAAGCCTGAAACCCTGAAGTGGCTCCTGATGTAGAAGAATAAGTGGATCATACATTCCAAGGACAGAGGAGAGAGAGCAAGGAGCCTCTGATTGTCTGGGTTTAATGCCCATGTCAACCAGAGATTGCACCCTCTCAATATACAGAGTATCATTATGAAGACTAAGTTAGGCAATAAATACAAAATGCTTACACAATGCCTGTGCATAAAAAGCACACCAGACCAGATCTTATAGCTTTACCCCTAACAATTCCCTGTCCACTGATATCTCCTCAATTCAGGCTCTAATACTATTGTCCCAAAAAGGACTTGGCATAGTAGACCAAGAAGAGGCATCAAATTATTTTATTTTAACATGGAAAGCCACAACTGAGAACACAAAGGCAAGGAAGAAAGCTTTACTGTACTAGTGTTTCTCACTACAATGAAATTGTATAGTAAAATAATTTGGAGGGTAAACAAAGTATTAAAGGTCAGTTAAAGTCTTTAGGAATCTGAAATTAAAGTGCCTCTGGAACCTCCAGAGTCAGCAGTTTCACTGTAGTCCTTGTGCCATCACAGAGGCACTAAAATAAAGCTCCTCATGTATATAAGCTGTTTCAGATGCTGAGGCAGGAGTAAGGAAAGGCTGTCCTGGTGAATAGCCTGGGAGCAGAGTAGATTTAGAGAGCTTCCAAATGTCCTTGATTCTGGAAGAATGTATGAATATAAGTTGAAAGGAATAAACTGCCTACAGACTTGAAGTTTCTCATAGTTATGACAAGGAAAAGAACCAAGAATGGGCCATATTTTCAGGTCCTGTTTGAGAACAGAGACATCTAAAGGCATGGTAGGTGAAATTGCAAGCTTGGCTAATAAAATTCTCACCATTTAATGCCATAAAGCTATCTTAGACCAATTGCTCTTAAAAGACAATCTGGTTGTAGGAAATAAATGAAAAAATACTGAACTGGCACAACATAAATGTGACATGACTCAGTTTGCCTGGAATTGACAAAAATTAGACATTTTCCCTAAAAACATTGTCACATTTTTATGTATCTGAAATTTTCTGCCTATGCTTTTGAATCAAGGACAAAATACAATAGTTACTGTTTTTATATTAATTTGTCATGTCATAAATTCAACAAGGCTTTTTTTTTTATTTTTATTTTAACTTTAGTCTACTTTACAATACTGTATTGGTTTTGCCAAACATTGACATGAATTCACCAGGAGTGTACATGCGTTCCCAAACATGAATCCCCTCCCACCTCCCACCCCATAAAATCTCTCTGGGTCCTCCCCATGCACCAGCCCCAAGCATCCTGCATCCTGCATTGGACATAGACTGGCGATTTATTTCTTACATGATAGTATACATGTTTCAATGCCATTCTCCCATCTCATCCCACCCTTTCTCTCTCCCCCAGAGTCTTTAGAATGACCTGATTTAGATACAACAACATACCTGTCAAGAAAATATTTTCCTTCACATTGAAAACTTAGTAATCTGTTTAGTATGTCTGTACCCTATGAACCCTGGCATGATAGAAGACTACTGAAAAGCAGTGAAAAGGATTCTGTAACTTGAAAGCAATGGAGCAACACATTTGGCATTGTGATTAAGAAACAGAACACTGATTAGTCCCTGGAGTAACATACGCCCATCAATTAAGTGTCAAGATTGAAAATTTCACTTTAGATTATGCCATGGCAAATTTTAAGAAGGCTTCCACCATCATTTGACCACAGTTTGTGATATACTAAAATTAGTTAACTTGAAAACATCTGTGGTTAGATTTAGTTTATTTAAATTCATATTCCCCTTCATGTAAGTCATTCAATAGCTAGAAAAAAATCTAAAATAAAGAAAACTAAAACAATACATAAACTATTAAATTCTATAGTTAGCTCATTTGCCTAAGGTTATTACATAAGATGTAATACTAGATTTGATTTCCATTTTAGTGATTTGTGAACTAGACAAATGTATTATAAATAAGCAATTTGAAGCAGGAATGTCTTCAAGAGCAGCAGTCCTCAACCTTTTTGGCACCAGGGACCAACTTTGTGGAAGGCAAATTTTCCATGTATCACAGGTGGGAGGTAAGTTTTAGGATGATTCAAGAGCATTATATTTATTGGGAATTTTGTTTCTAATCTAATACTGTCATTGATCTGACAGGAGGTACTGGTCTACAGTCCAGAAGTACAGTCCAGGACCCCTCTTCTAGAGAATGTACAGTACCTAATATACCACTTAAAGAGTTGACTTCATTCAGACTTGAACCCTAGTAGCTAATAGTGAGGGAAAACATATGCTGCTTTAAGTACTAAATAACTAGTATCACATCAAACAATATCACAAAGGCTACTTCCTAGTTGCTCCACACAGACTAGGCAGATTTTTCTAATAACAGCTTACACTAAATAATGTATGTCTGTAGCTAGCTGCCATTTGGCTCTGAATTCATGACCCAGTAGGGAGTCTGGCAAGTGTATAATGGAGATGTGAGGCTTCTCTAAACCTTCCCTGACATTTCCTCGTGTCTCTTAATTCCTGGTCTCCTGCTGTGATATCTGAAATCACTGTTCACGTCTTCATTTCATGTACATCTCATCTTAATTAATAATATCACTCAGAGACTATATCTCTCAGGACACAAAGGGCCATATCTATGCAGTTATCTTTTCACTTGAGATTTCCACCAATTCATGATCTTAAATAACAGAGTAGGACTTTCTATATATTATGTGATTGCCCAATTAATTTTTTATTGTTCTTTGTATAATTCCTACAAAATCTTAAATTATTCAATTTACAAATAGAGAAATTTTGTCATAAAAATATAAGTATGTATTTATTCATTTTTACCTGTTTAAAGAAAGCAATTAAATGCCTTAAGCAACAGAGTATTTATTATTTTTCCTAACTATAAAGACTAGGTGTGGATTTGGTTTCAGGATCAGTTTGATCTGCAATCCACCTTAAATTATCTCTGATAATGCCTTTACTAAATTTACCCCAAATTACTTAGATCAATAAGGACTCAATTCTGAAGTTGAGTGTGTGGTTAACTCTATCCAAACCACTCAGTTAACATATTAAGGTAAGGTAGAATTTGGGGGTTTACTCAAAAGCTATATGCACTTCATACACCTAGCAAGGCTTATGAAGGCATTAAGATACACAGAATTCATAGGGAGAGATATTAGCCTTTATAAATGCATAAAGTATCAAAAAATGTTTGTTAATCACTCAGTTGTATCTGACTCTTTACAACCGCATGGACTGTAGCTCATCAGGCTTCCTCTGTCCATGGAATTCTCCAGGCAATAATACTGGAGTGGATTGACATTTCCTTCTCTAGGAGACCTTCTTGACCCAGGGTTTGAACCCAGGTCTCCTGTATTGCAGGCATATTGTTTACTATCTGAGCCACCAGGGAAGCCCCTATTGCCGTGCCCTCCTCCAGGTGATCTTTCTAACCCAGTGATTGAACTCAGGTCTCCCACATCACAGGCAGATTTGTTACTGTCTGAGCCACCAGGGAAGCCCAAGAATACTGGAGTGGGTAGCCCATCCCTTCTCCAGAGGATCTTCCTCACGCAGAAATCAAATCGAGGTCTTCTGCATTGCAGGAAGATTTTTTGGTGGGAAAGCCCCCAACACCCCTGCCAATAAATAAATAAATAAATGCTTAAGCTATTATAAAAACAGTGCATTTTCTCTCCACAAGGAAACAACCCAGCATTTTAAATATCTATGCCTATATGCTGAAGTCCAGAGTCACAAGGGATATGTCTTTTTTTTTGGGGGGGGGGG
>SJYQ01006968.1:22934-38948 GCA_006410935.1 Redunca redunca
TTAAAAATATAAAATATTGAACATTATAAGAAATATTTCTATAATCAGAAACAATGACCTATTCTGATTTAAGCACAAATATATTTATTTATTCATCTGAGCATCTGTTTACAAGCATACATTCATTTAGCATGCATTTGTTGAGCAGATAAAGTAGCAGGTATTTTACTATGTATTGAGGAAAAAAGGTGAATAACAAACAGTAATTATTTTTTCCGAGTATGGAAGACAAAGCACTCCAGATAAAATTCTGTGGCTGTTATTTATACTAGATTACACTGAGGGAGACAGAAAAATGCATGTTTAAATACTGATTCAGCTGTTTCTTAATTGTGTAGTTCTGATTAAGATCCTTCAACTTTCTAAAGTCTAGCTCCCTTTATTAGAGGAGTTTCCTTTGCTTTAAAATATTTAAAATAATATCACTTAAGAATTGTCAAGATTACATGAAATAATACATGTAAATTGCAATAATACTAGTCTAGTAGTTATGTTTTAATAACATAAAAGAAAAGCCCAGAAGTAGAGTGTGCAATTCAAATTTAGTCGTTATTCTGATCATCTATACCACTAATACCATGGAATAAAAGTATGCATACTTACTGCTATTTTGTTGTCTTCAATTCTCACACCACACACAAAAAATAAAAAATCAATAAACATTCCAAACGAGTATTAAAGTAGCAGCCAATTGAAAAATTAACACTTTTTATGTAAAATATTAGACCTTATATAAAGAAAGCCCTTTTCTCATCCAAGATAGCATGAAGTAGTGTAGCTAGTGATGGTCATTAGGGCTTACAGCTTTAGTATGCTTTCACATCACACTTTTCATATGCATTACTCTTATAATGATGCTCAAACTTAGGTGATCCCATAATTGAAGGAAAATTTACATATGAAGTCACAAAATATTTTCCCCATCTTTTTAAATAAAAACAATATTTAAACTAGTCCCATTTATGTGTCAAGTATTCTATTTATTTTTTATAATTTACCCACATAAGATAAATATATTTTGAATTTACTTANCATGATACTATTATTCTGAAAGTTAAAAATATCTATTCTTTCATCCTATTTTCCAATGAAACTTGTGTCTATTTTTTAAAAAACTTTGTAAGATTGATAAAACAAAAGACCCTGACAAGGCGAGTGAAGGACAAAATAAAAACAGTTAACAGCAGCAACAATTCTATTTATGATAATGAATGCAACAAAATGTAAACATAGTTGGATACTTGTTCTGACGATCTTTTTCTCTTAGGAGATGAAATCTGGGAATATATCAGAGGTGAATCACCATAGTCATAGAAAATACACATCTTGCAAAGAGCTAGGATATCCTAAGCACCACAAAGCATAGAATCAGATCTAGAAAATGTTAATTTTTATTAGGATTCAAGTCACTGAAACCAAGGAATTTACTGGTATGTGACAGAGGTAGTGCCCCAATCCAAGAAAATATTGTACAAGCCAAGGTTCAACACCTGCTCGTTTTGGATACTCTATTCAAAAATTCAAAGAAGCAGGAAAGAGACTGAAGGACACGGTGGCAGGAGTTCTCATTGGCTCTTTCTGTTGTAAGTTGGGGGTGGGTCACACTATCACAGATGTAACTGTGGCACAGAGGTACCATGAATTTTATTAAAGAAAAACTTATGTATGCATTCGAAGTCACTTCATGTCCAACTGTGCAACCTTACGGACTGTAGCCTGAGGCCCCGCTGTACATGGGATTCTCCAGGCAAGTATACTGGAGTGGGTTGCCATGCTCTCCTCCAGGTAGTCTTCCCAACCCAGGTCAACCCATGTCTCTGACATCTACATTGGCAGGTGGGTTCTTTATCACTAGTGCCATCTGCGAAGCCCCAAAGAAAGAAGGGGAGATTGTAAAACACCAAGATACTATCTTAAATGATAGTTACTATAGAGCTGGCACTATCAGTTTATTAAATCTACCATATTCAGATGAAGAGCAATATTAAGGAAAAAAAAAATAGCCCTGAAAAAAAAAAGTCCTTTATAAACCTCAGATCCCAAGTATGTCCAAAATATACGCACATGAGTTTCTAACAAAGTACTAAAGTAATGTCATAGTTAAATATTTCATACGTATATTAGGACATTGTTGGACTGCTTTGAACAGAAGTGATGTACTAGACACTTAAATCAAATACAAGTTTTTTCTTTCTGAAATTAGATTACAGCAGTGAATTGACCAGATGTAGTAGAGTGATAACTATAATATGCAACTTGGTGAAAAGAAACCTGAAGCTTTAGTGTAAGAATGTCCTAAATACCTCATAAGACATATTTATAATTTATGGTTTTTGTTTCTCTGAAATCCAGATTTAACTAGGTGATCTGTATTTTATGTGATAACCCTATCTTAGCAGGATAGCAGTGGTTTAGACTTAATAAGTTACTTAGAAAGTAAGGTAAGATTCATGCACAGCTAAGTTAAAAAAAAAGAACTTCATGACCCAGATAATCACAATGGTGTGATCACTCACCTAGAGCCAGATATCCTGGAATGTGAAGTCAGGTGAGCCTTAGGAAGCATCACTAGGAACAAAGCTAGTGGAGGTGATGGAATTCCAGTTGAGCTATTTCAAATCCTAAAAGATGATGCTGTGAAAGTGCTGCACTCAATATGCCAGCAAATTTGGAAAACTCAGCAGTGGCCATAGGACTGGAGAAGGTCAGCTTTTATTCCAATCCCAAAGAAAGGCAATGCCAAAGAATGCTCAAACTACCACACAATTGCACTCATCTCACACACTAGTAAAGTAATGCTTAAAATTCTCCAAGCAAGGCTTCAGCAATATGTGAACAGTGATATTCCAGATGTCCCAAATGGATTTAGAAAAGGCAGAGGAACCAGAGATCAAATGCCAACATTGGCTGGATCATTGAAAAAGGAAGAAAGTTCCAGAAAAACATCTATTTCTGCTTTATTGACTATGTGAAAGCCTTTGACTGTGTGGATCACAATAAACTGTGAAAAATTCTGAAAGATATGGGAATACCAGACCACCTGACCTGCCTCTTGAGAAACCTGTATGCAGGTCAGGAAGCAACACTTAGAACTGGACATGGAACAACAGACTGGTTCCAAATAGGAAAAGGAGTACATCAAGGCTGTATATTGTCACCCTGCTTATTTAACTTAAATGCAAAGTACATCATGAGAAACACTGGGCTGGAAGAAGCACAAGCTAGAATGAAGATTGCTGGGAGAAATATCAATAACCTCAGATATGCAGATGACATCACCCTTATGGCAGAAAGTGAAGAAGAACTAAACAGCCTCTTGATGAAAGTAAAAGAGGAGAGTGAAAAAGAGACAACAAAAGAGACTCAGATCTATAGAGTGAAATTTTGGACTCTGGGGGAGAAGGGAAGGGTGGGATGAGATGGGAGAATGGCATTGAAACATGTATACTATCATGTAAGAAAGGAATCGCCAGTCTATGTCCAATGCAGGATGCAGGATGCTTGGGTCTGGTGCATGGGGAGGACCCAGAGAGATGATGTTTGGGAACGCAAGTACACTCATGGTGAATTCATGTCAATGTTTGGCAAAACCAATACAGTATTGTAAAGTAGACTAAAGTTAAAATAAAAATTAAAAAAAAAAAAAGCTCAGCATTCAGAAAACTAAGATCATGGCATCAGGTCCCATCACTTCATGGGAAATAGATGGTGAAACAGTGGAAACAATGGCTGACTTTATTTTTCTGGGCTCCAAAATCAATGCAGATGGTGATTGCAGTCATGAAATTAAAAGACGCTTACTCCTTGGAAGGAAAGTTATGACCAACCTAGACAGCATATTAAAAAGCAGAGACATTACTTTGTCAACAAAGGTCTGTCTAGTCAAGGTTATGGTTTTTCCAGTACTCATGTATGGATGTGAGAGTTGGACTAGAGAGAAAGCTGAGTGCCAAAGAATTGATGCTTTTGAACTATGGTATTGGAGAAAACTCTTGAGAGTCCCTTAGATTGCAAGGAGATCTAACCAGTTCATCCTAAAGGAGATCAGGCCTGGGTGTTCATTGGAAGGATTGATGTTGAAGCTGAAACTCCAGTACTTTGGCCACCTCATGTGAAGAGTTGACTGATTTGAAAAGACCCTGATGCTGGGAAAGATTGAGGGCAGGAGGAGAAGGGGACGACCAAGGATGAGACGTTTGGATGGCATCACCAACTCAATGGACATGGGTTTTGGTGGATTCCAGGAGTTGGTGATGGACAGGGAGGCCTGGCTTGCTGCGGTTCATGGGGTCTTAAAGAGTTGGACAAGACTGAGCGACTGAACTGATCTGAAGTGCACAAAATAGAAGTCAAAGGTCCTACACAAATATAGGGTTTAATTCTAATGAATATATGCACAGAACAGTTTAGTGCCTCCTATTGCTTTAAGTTCGTAACTATTTTAAAATTTCAGCCTGACTTCTGACAAAGCTTACTATGACCCAAGAAGTGTGGGTAAGCCTCTCTGATAGGCTCCTATTATTGTTCATATGCTTTTTAAGACTGAGTCCAAAGCCCAGGAACAATTGTGAAAGGCTACAGAGACTGCTTTGGTTGCCTAAAGAATCATTTCCCTAATTCTAGATGCTCTTATATTGTCATCCTGTGATTCAGGTTTGGAGAAACTAAAGTACCATTTAGTATTGATAAACACAGTGTTAAGTTGTTCTCTTAGAGAAAAGGGCTCAAGGTCTCACAGAGAGAAATGTTTCACAGTTAGAAAGCCCTTCATTTATTAGCTACCCAAACTGCAATTTAGGGAAAGAATGAATACATTCTAGGTACATGGGCCTGAAGGAGCTTGTCTTTGATTTTATCTCTTTTTTTTCTTTTGATGATTATTTTGAAATCATATACAGAGAGAAGAAAAACAGAATTGTCTACTATTTCAGAAAGGGAGAGCAGCTGCAGCAATATAGAGAATAGAAGCATTAGTAAAGGCAGGGGAATGGGACAATTTTCAGAGGGAAACAAAAGTTGCTATCTTTCACATTCATCCCTCAATTATATTTTAATACTAGTGCTTGTGTTACAATACAAATGTAAAAATATTACTAAGTGCCTGCATTTGTTGCCCTAGCTTATGAAAGATCATCAGTGCTTTCAAATTGTGCATAAGTAAAAGTAAATTATTTAACCAAAGTGTGCTGGGAAAGAGAGGCCACAAAAAGAACATAATTATGTTTTGTTTAATGCACTCTCCAAGGTAAACCAAGGTAATTTTTTCAATACTTGTAATACACAGTGGTATTTCTAATAGGTTTATTCCATATATTTATCTATAAATCTTTCTTTAACTCATTAATGGTAGTTGTTAACATTTGGAAGCAAAAATCTTAATCTATAATATAAACTGTAAATTGACCATTATTTATATGTTTTCTAAGCTATAGGTAATCCTCACTGTATATACTAGTGCAGCACCAAAAAATGAGTGTGCAATGTGAACTGTGCAAAGTGCTCTTACTAAAAGAAAACTACAATACACAGCTAAATGAATTTTTTAAATGTTTGCCAAAACATCAAAAATTATTTTGCTGTTAGCTATAAATGCATAAGGAACTAAATTATGGTAAAACTAACACTTATTTTGTACAGTGCAATTTAAAATATTAGAAATAGTAAGAATTAGAGTGTTTTATTTATTTTTTTAAAAAATATATAGAGTAATTTGAACAGTGTTTGCCTTATTCTCATTATGTTACTTACAATATGGAACAAGTATCTTTTCCATATCTTGGAAAATTGCCATACTCTTTTTTTCAGTTTTGATCCATTTCCAGCATTTTATCATTTCCAATTACAATGTCATGAAATATCTCAACAGTTTCTTTAATGTGAAAATTTTTTGCCAGTCACTTTCTCTGAGATACTGTCATCCTTTTCATCACAACCACTTTTCTCATTTACCGCAATAAGTTTGCCTCCACTAAGTTCCTCTTAAAGGGTCTCTCAAGCTATTTTAGAATTCCATTTACACAAGATTTTAATTCAATTTTCAGTATTACCATTTTTTGTTTCTCTGATGCATTTTCATCTCTGTTGTACAACTCCCTCTTGATTATCAGTTTATGAAATGCTGCTGCAGTTTATGGGGAAAACAAAGAGGTTATAGTTTTTCCTTCTGTGTTGAACTGAACTACCACACAGTGACCAATCAATGACAGATCTTGAAGGACGTGACATGACTGGTAACTGATCATGATGTGCTCCTATTATTTACAAAGAAATTTGTGCACTGAAAAGGTAGTGGCAAAGTTTTTACTTCATGTTATCATTCACAGTTAATAGATGTAGTAACTGGAATTTGAACTTTCTTTAAGAGAAAGTTGCAGTTAGTTAACTAAATCACAGTGAATGAAATTTGTTCATAATGAAACTGCAAAGTTAGGACTGTCTATATTTACTGAAGCTAAAACTAGACTAGATATTAAATTTAGTTGGCAGTGAATGATTGCCTCTTTGACCTCATGAATCAGATGATTCAGCAGCGTTAACAACAAAAGCATTACTTACAGAAAATTTTGGAGAAGGAAATGTCACTCCAGTATTCTTGCCCAGAGAATTCCATGGATGGAGGAGCCTGGGGTCACAAAGAGTAGGACATTACTGAGGTACTAATACACATACACACACGTAGAATTTACTTTTTACTGTATGCCTCAAACCCATCTAACACTCCCTAATACCCAAAGAAATACAGAATATAAATAAAAATAGTATGCTTATCATGTAAGGGGCTTCCCTTGTAGCTCAAGCAGTAAGGAGTATGTCTGATATTCAGGAGATCTGGGTTCGACTCCTGGGTCAGGAAGATCCTCTGGAGAAGGAAATGGCAGTCTACTCCAGTATTGTTGCCTGGAGAATCTCATGATCAGAGGAGCCTGGCAGACTACAGTCTATGGGGTCACAAGAGTTGGACACAACTGAACAACTAAGCACACTTATGTAAACACAGCTTCAAGCCCAGGGCCCTAATTGTTCAAACCATGTGGACATAAATTATCCTCTCTTACACAGAAATTCTGGAGTCATCGCTGCTACTTAGCCTCTGTATCAGATGCTCCCATCAACAAGAGAGCCCAGTAGAGAAAAAATAACTTTATAAGACCAGTATTCTATTGGAACCTTAGCTCATTCTATTCAGTTCAGTTCAGTCCAGTTGCTCAGTCGTGTCCAACTCTTTGTGACCCCATGAACCACAGCAAGCCAGGCCTCCCTGTCCACCACCAACTCCTGGAGTTTACCCAAACTCATGTCCATCGAGTCAGTGATGCCATCCAAACATCTCATCCTCTGTTGTCCCCTTCTCCTCCTGCCCCCAATCCTTCCCAGCATCAGGGTCTTTTCAAAGGAGTCAGCACTTCACATGAGGTGGCCAAAGTACTGGAGTTTCAGCTTCAACATCAATCCTTCCAATGAACACCCAGGACTAGTCTCCTTTAGGATGAACTTGTTGGGTCTCCTTGCAGTCCAAGGGACTCTCAAAAGTCTTCTCCAACACCACAGTTCAAAAGCATCAGTTCTTCTGTGCTCAGCTTTCTTTGTAGTCCAACTCTCACATCCATACATGAGTACTGGAAAAAACATAACCTTGACTAGACAGACCTTTGTTGACAAACTAATGTCCGTGCCTTTTAATATGCTGTCTAGGTTGGTCATAACTTCCCTTCCAAGGAGTAAGCACATTTTAATTTTATGGCTGCAATCACCATCTGCAGTGATTTTGGAGGCCAGAAAAGTAAAGTCTGACACTGTTTCCACTGTTTCCCCATCTATTTGCCATGAAGCGTCGAGCTCATTAGTTTCTTAATAAATATTAGCCAAGTAGTGTTTCCACCTCCTCTCCTCAAAATTATTGACCTATGACTTTGCCAGCTCATGTCCATTAATATCATGATTTAGCCATAATTACTGAACTTCTTGTTCAGTCAACCAGTGGTATCTGACTCTTTGCAACCCTGTGGACTGCAGCACACCAGACCTCTCTTCTCTCTCCATCTCCCGAAGTTTGCCCAAGTTCATGTCCATTGTTTCAGTGATGATATCCAGCCATCTAATCCTCGTACACCCTCTTTTCCTTCTGCCCTCAATCTTTCTCAGCATCAGGGACTTTCCCAATGAGTCAGCTGTTTGCTTCAAATGACCAAAATATTGGAGTTTCAAATTTAGCACAACATCCAATCCCATCATATTGAATTTTTGATCTTAGAGAGATCATATCCTTTCCTCCAACTAAGAGTCCTTTCTTACCTGTCTAATCACTTCAAGCTTTGTCACAGTATTTCTTCTAAAATACTAAGGAATTCCCTAAATTGTATGTGAATATTATATTCACATTATATGCAGTCAAAGTTCTGTGTATTTATGTCTATTCACTATCTTTCCAAAAAGAAAAGAATAAATGACTTAAGGAAATGAAAATATTATACATATATATTTATATAAATTTACAGATATATAAATATGTATTAAATGGATATATAATATATAAACAACATATTTCATGCTGCAGTCCATGAGGCCACAAAGAGTTGGACAGGATTTAGTAGCTGAACAACAATAACAATATGTAATACCGTGCATATGAAGATAATCCACAAAGGTTGAAAAAAGTTCTTACCAAAAAAAAAACCAAACAAACAAGTTTTAATAGGAGAGAGAGAGATAGACCTCTTTTCCTCAAAGTAAAAATCCTTTAAATGGTTTGTTTTTGTATAGAAACAAGAAAAGTTTTGTCTTGAAGCATGAATTAAAACTTTGTGTTTATGATCTACAGGAAAAAGAAAGCCCTAAAAACGTTTATTCTCAGTGGTCAGGAACTGATGCTAAATTCTTTTATCTGACATTACCAGAGTTCAAAGATTGTTGTAAATGTCAGCAATCAAACCTACAAATGATGTCTCTAAGGAGGGTATTAGGAAGCAAACACATTCTGAAGTTAGCTGTTAACCTCAAATTATTTTACCATACTCCAAGAAAACATCTACTAGATTAGAATCAAGGAAAATTGATACTCACTAATAAAGGTCAGCTGTAAGAAGTAATTAGACCTCTGTGAATAACCAGACAGGCTGATCCTCTGCCTGTTTCAATCTTCAACTAGAAGCCCTTTGGAAACTGCCTCACTATGGGTCAGGGGCATTCACAGAATGTTATAACATGGAAGTATTGAAGATTAGCAAAGACTAGCATTAGGATATGGATTTCGTAGAAAAATAACAAACACATAAGAATGAGCAAGTTCACCAGAGCATTACCTTCAAGCTAAGATCACAGCAAGGAGTTATATCTCAGTGTCACATGCAGAGAGGAACAAATACATTTCATAATCAAGTAACAACTGGAGTGAAAAATTTTCAGTTGATATGCTGACCATATACTTATGAGATAAGTAAGCAAAACATCTGACCAAAGGTTAGGTATTAAGCAAAGGGCTGAGCTTTCACTGGAAGGCCCAGAACATGTATTTTTCCTTGGAAGTTTTTCCAAACACTTGGAAATCATACTTTTTTACCTCTTCCTCTTCTCTCTTACTGAAAGCATGTTATAAAATATAGCATGTGCTATGTGCTGTGCTTAGATGCTCAGTCATGTTAGACTCTTTGTGACCCCGTCCACTGTAGCCCACCAGGCTCCTCTGTCTATGGGGATTCCGTGGGCAAAAATACTGGAGTGGGTTGCCATGCCCTGCTCCAGTGATTTTCCCAACCCAGGGATTGAACCCACATCTCCCACACTGCAGGTGGACTCTTTGCCGCCTGAAAAGTCTGAGCCACCATAGAAATCCATGAATACTGGAATGGGTAGCCTATTCCTTCTCCAGGGGATCTTCCCGACCCAGGAATTGAAGTGGAGCCTGGTGGCTCAGACAGTAAAGCCTGCAATGCGGGAGACCCGGTTCGATTCCTGTGTCAGGAGGATCCCCTGGAGAAGGAAATGGCAATCCACTCCAGCACTCTTGCCTGGGAAATCTCATGGATGGAGAAGCCTGATAGGCTACAGTCCATGGGGTCGCAAAGAGTCAGACACGACTGAGCGACTTCACTTCACTTCACTCCCACACTGCAGGCAGATTCTCACCAGCTGAGCTACCAGAGAAGCCCAAATATAGCATATATAATAATAATTTTTAAAAAGCCTGCTATGATTACTAACTGCTTTGGAAACATTTTGACCTTGGGCACTGCAATATTTAGTTTCTAAGGGTCTTTTCATGAGTTCAGAGGCTCTGAGGTCTGTAAAATCACTGTTTCCTGTTTCCTAACATTAGAAGCTACAGAAGTTAATAAGGGAATTAAGAGTTAATAAAGCCGAGACAGTTTAGTTAGCCATAGTGAAATTTTCGCTTCATTCAAGTGATATGCTTCTTCAACCTTCCTTTGTTCATCTACTTAAAGACAATTACTGATAACTTACAACATGGCAAGAGCTTTATTTTCTATTTATTAGGAAAAGAAATATAAATCACAAAATGTTCTACCTTTAAGAACTCAGATTCCAAGGAATCTTCAGATGGAGGGAGATGGAAGCAGAAAATCTGAAGATCAATTTTTCTGTATATTAAGATATGGACTCAAGCACTTATTTTTTCCATAAACATTTTTGAAGTAGAAGTTGGTAAACATTCCCAGCACCAAACAGGCAAAAAGTTTCTGCAAAATATATCAATCAGCAAGTAAGACTGTTAGATATGGGGCTAACAGAAGACTCTGTGCATGTGTGTATGTGTGTGTGTGTATGCACGCTCAGTTTTCAACTCTTTGTGACCCCGTGGACTGTAGCACACCAGTCTCCTCTGTCTATGGAATTTTCCAGACAAGAATACTGGAGCAGGTTGCCTTTTCTTACTTCAGGGGAACTTCCTGACCCAGGAATCAAAACTGTGTCTCTTGCATCTCTTGTATTACAGTCATATTCTTTACCATTGTGCCACCTGGGGAGACCCAACAGAAGACAGTGGTGAGAAAATCGTAGATTGTACAAAATTGTTTATACTGATGTTCACAATGGCAATATATGGTGATAGTATTGTATAGTATCAAGGGTGGCATCCATCCTTGTATTTATATTTCTTTTCATTTTGTACTTATATATTATGTACATATATGTATAATTATACTTGTAAGTATATTTAGATGTATATTTTTGCTTGGTTAACTTGTGTAGTAGATATAAATTTTTCAATGTCATTTAGAGAGCAGTAAGTTTTTGTTTTATCCTTTGGTATGTTCCTAATGCTCCAACAATGCTTGGAATATAACATATGCACAATAAGTATTGTTGACACAATATTTGTTGACTCCTGTGACATGTAACAGCAAGAATAGGGCTGTATTAACAGATTTCTCTTACCAACCACGTGTTAAGTATTGAAGGAAATACATCTTTGAAAGATAAAAATAAGAATTACTGACTGTGATTTGATGCCACTTATTCTGTTAGCCCAAGGCAAATTATGGGCTTCAAGCCTGAAAGGAAATATATTTTATTTTTTTAGAGAGGTTAAAATTTCACAATATGATTCTTGCTTGCTAATGAAGGTTGCCCATTACAAAAGTGCTTTCTGCAATGAAGGATGTGAATAAGACTGATATGCATTAAATAACATGGAAAACAGATTCAGATGTTATTCAAGTATCTATACATCTTCTGGTTAATCAAAGGTAATGTCAATGTGCACTTATTATGCCTTTACACCTCACTTTTACTTGTTAATCTTTAATGGAAGACAAAGTAACCTTTGTTATTAGAACCTTTGTTAGGTAACAGTGTTTAGCTGAAATTTTAAAACCTTGACTTAAATTTATTTTGCATAATTATCTTCTATTATAGTGAATTTTTAAAAACAATGATACAGAAATCAAAAAAAAATACTTTGTTATTGTTTAGTTGCTAAGTTCTGTGCAACTTTTTTACAACTCCATGGACAGTAGCCTGCCAGGCTCCCCAGTCTATGGGATTTCCCAGGCAAGAATAATGGAGTCGGTTCTTACTTCCTTCTCCAGGGGATCTTCCTGATCCAAGGATCAAACCCGAGTCTTATTTAAAAAAAAAAAAAAATCTATCTATCTATATATATATATATGTTTAAGTTAGTTGATCTAGTTAAAACTAAATAGTCTGTCTGGTGTTGTAAAGATAACATGAAAAATACTGAAATTTTGAAAACATTTTGAACTACAGGTAGACAAATTTAGCTTATTACTTGACATCTAGCATAATGGAGACATCAAGACTAAAGCTTGGTCTGACCTTAGGATCAAGGTCTTCTTCATGATGGCACGTGAAAAACACATAGAATTTGTCCTAAAAGTAATTTCTGATTCCCCTTCCTCAATCACTGCAGCTTACACTGCTTGCCCAAGTAACAGACTTACATCTTGCCTCATAGCTCGGTCAGTAAAGAATCTGCCTGCAAGGCAGGAGAACCGGGCTCGATTCCTGGGTCAGGAAGATCCCCTGGAGAAGGAAATTGCAACCTACTCCACTGTTCTTGCCTGGAGAATCCCATGGACAGAGGAGCTTGGCAAGCTAGAGTCCACAGTGTCACAAGAGTTGGAAATGACTTAGCGACTACACCACCATATCTTCACCTTTCTTAAAAGGCCCTCATCATGATTGCCTGCTCAGTGTGATCTGCAAACCTGTGGCTATTTTGTCAGCTAATTTTAACTTCCTTTTTTCAGTTCTGATCATGGGGCCAATCCATTCTAAATCGCTCCTAAACTCCAGCTTTACTATAATTTTTCTATATCTTTAGACTATCCTAGATTTTCTTCCAAGCCTAATACAGTTCCTATATTTCCAAACACATTGTATTTTTCTGTGAAACAATAATAAGTATGGAGGATTCAAAGAATAAAGAGCTTTACTTGAGGTCTTGAGAAGGGTTCCATCTCTGAGTTGGGAAGATCCCCTAGAGGAGGGCGTGGCAACCCACTCCAGTAATCTTGCCTGGAGAATTCCATGAAAAGAGGGGCCTGATGGGCTACAGTCCTTGGGGTCGCAAAGAGTCAGACACGACTGAGCAACTAACACTTTCACTTTTAAAAATGTCACATATTTGGATAAAAATCAAGTGTTGCAGATAAGAGACTGAGTCAGAGGGTTATAAAGGCAAATCTACAATCTTGTTCAAGAAGTATGATTTACCCTGATGACAGGAAATATTTGTCCTTAGGGGATAGGGCATTATGAGTTATTTTAGGGCAAGGGTCTCTTGACTCTAGGTCTATGAAGTTATAACCTAATGGGATAATGCCAACCTTTATGCATGATAATATTCTTCTCAGAAATGTATCTACCCTGACAGTTGCTACTGCTGCTGCTAAGTCACTTCAGTCATGACAGTAATGATGTATAAATATCACTGGTAAAGTCACCTTTCAAAGTCATGTGTTTAGTTATTTCCCATACTTTTGTGTTCTTTTTCTATAAAAAAGCTAGCAAAATTATATAAGCTTTAGACCTGTAAAATGTGATAGATTCCACATTTATATAACACACATTTATAACTCATAACAATAAGAATCATTCAGGCTTATTAGAAAAATAATGAAACATTTGTAAAGAAATAATGGATACAATTACAGCTTGGACACTGAGGATTGAAAACACCTACTCACTCACATGACCCAGCTCATTTTCTACAATAATATGATTCTATTATTCCATTACCTTCATTAGCATAACTTTTATATTCCAGAAAACTCTTATCTAGGCAAATACACTAATTTTTTGTCAGAGGAACTTTGTGAAAGGCCCACAAACTCTTCAATATAAAGCATCAACAGTTTTATCCTAAGACTCCTTGAACCTTAAGACCAAAAAGCCTTGGTTTACTATTTCTACCAATCCCTGTGTGTTATATCCTGATTCTTACCCAATCCTAATCAATCCCACTTATTTCCCACATTGAAATGCCCACATTAAGTCAAATTGAAACTTCTCAGTAAAACTGAATCTTGCCCACTCCACTATGACACACAAAGTTCTCTTGGCCACTTACACAGATCTCCTTTACCAGAGTAAGGTATTAACTCAAATTTGTCTTATGAACAGACTGTGTTGGTGATATTTAGGGAGTCAGTATACAACAGCTTATAAGCCTTTTTGTGTGTTCATATGTCTGCAAAGAATCTTTTCAGTCGTAAACATCTCTAAATTATGACCACACAAATGATTTAGATGATATAATTTGATAATACATGAACAGATGAGTCCAACCCCATGACATTCATGATTACCTTCATTAATTTTATCACTATCCTTTGAAGACAGAAATAAGAAGTTTAATGTTTAAACAATGAATCTGAATTTCCCATCATTTTTCAATGCCTTCTGGAAATATGTGGGCTTCTGAAAAGGATTATCTCATTTTTTTGGAAAACAAAGGGAGTAGAGTGATTTTTTTAAATTTATTGAATGTTATTAAATGTAGGATTTCTTTTTTCATCAGATTTAAACTAAGAGTCTTAAGTCACTAAGTCTTAATTCCAGAGATATGGGACACAGAAGGTCAAGTAAAAAGGCTCTTGTCTTCATTTTCAGTTTATTCAATCTAGTTCCTAAGTATGTGTGATTTTCTCTCCTTATTTTCTCTATCAACTGCAACATTAGAGCAAAAACCAGAAGGGGGAATGCCTCCAGTCTGCAAATAAGGGAGAGGAAACAGCATGACAATACTACAAAAATAATTGACTATTTGAAAACATTCATTCTTCTTCATTGCCACCGAGACAAAACACAAACCTTTTATCCCTCTTCTTTTCTGTACCGACAATATCTTGCTTCTTTCTTTTTCCACTCTTACTGGTCTTGTTTTTGCTCTGCTGCTGCTAAGTCGCTTCAGTTGTGTCCAACTCTGTCCGATCCCATAGACAGCTGCCCACCAGGCTTCCCCATCCCTGGGATTCTCTAGTGTTCATTTAAACCAACTTTATTTTTGTTACAGTGTGTATGATAATGATGTAGAGAGGTGAGAAAGAGAATGAATGAAAATCAAAGACCCATAGTCTATAAATAAGAACCTATGTTACCCTGTGATGCCTATGATGATAATAAGCTTGGTAATAGCTCATATTTGTGGTGTTTGCTTTTAAGATTGGACATAATATATTGACAAAGAGGTAGGAAGAAAATAAAGATAAAGGTAAGGATTAATTTGTTGAAAATAAATGAAAGATGGAAAAACCTCAGGTCAGGTCAAGAAATAAGTCCTGAATCTTTTAGTAGCAGCTCCTTATGACTTAACCATTTCCTTTTGATTTTTCTTGAGCAGAGAAACATAATTTTTGTTTAAAGAAACATTTGGTATGAAAAATTCCAAAATAAACAGACTAAAAAAATAACATTACATAGCAAAAAAGTAAATAAAAATTATAAGGAAAACAAATTTCAAAGTTTTTTTTTCCAAATAAATGAGTAGGTATACAATAAGTAATTAACACATTAACATAAGTTTGCTAATATCAAATAGTAAAAATAGTCAAACACCAGCTGTATGTGACATAAACAGAAAAATTATTCTGCAAATAGGTGAATATTTTTCTACACTTTGAATTATTTTTACATTTGTTACTATATCTTATTAGTCTGTTTTCGATTGTAAGTTCTAAGAGGTCAAAATCTTTTATTTTGATTTCTTTGAATTCTCCAAGTCAGTTCAGTTTTGAACTTTGAAAACTAGAATTTTGAAAACCTGTGACAATCATATGAACTAAAATACTCATTTTCAGTTTGAGATAATTCATCCCATAATTTGCTCTTGTATAATGCTCCGTCTTCTATGTGTGCTTTACTCCGAGGTAGGCATTTGTAATTCCCAACTTACATCTTCATATTGCTACTAAAATTAAGAATCCTTTATTGGCATAGTCACAATCCCAACAGAGGAGACAGTTTTCTTAAGAGCAAGTTGGCTTCTTGTTGGAATAATCTATAATGATTAAAACTCTCTTCCTCCCCATCCCC
>SJYQ01006968.1:38985-51628 GCA_006410935.1 Redunca redunca
CTCAAACATTAAGTAACAACTACTAGAATTCTATAAAATATTTTACTACCCTCCTCTCCTTTAAAAAAATATTTCAATATTATTTAATAAGACAAATGCAACACTGCTCTAAAAATAGCAAAAATCCTGATGATATGTACTAGACAAATAAAATATACTGAATCCTTTTGTATAGCAAGGACTGTGCTAAATACTTCATGAAAACTAATTTTTTTAATCAAAATAATCACAAGGGAATTGGAGAAATTTCCTTCCCTTTTTGACAATTACATAAGTGGAATCTGAGACTCAGAAATAGCAAGTTAAGTTGCCCAGGGGGATTACACAGCTGGTAAGGTAGGAAGTACTCAGTTACATTTACATGTCCGCTTCTTCCACTTATAAAAGTTATATGTTACAGGTTATGCCACTGTTACTATATTGCCTAGATATTACAAGTAAGCCACTCTCATTAGCATTATTATTAATAATTACTATTAAAGTTTCCTCATCCATATGTTGATTTGGACTAACTAACCTTCCTCATTGATCTGGATTGAATAATATTCTAGCTTACTTAAGAGATTTAGTCCTATATCTCGAGCATTTGTTGAAGAGCCTGTGTCGTCCTCACTTCTTCAAATGGGGCAGAGTATTAGCTTCAAATTCAAACTATCCCTTGGGCCATAGAAAAAGCAAGATAATTCCAGAAAAAAACATCTACTTCTGCTTCATTGACTATACTAAAGCCTTTGACTGTGTGGGTGACAGCAAACTGTGGAAAATTCTTAAAGAGATGGGAATAGCAGACCACCTGACCTGCTTCCTGAGAAACCTGTATGCAGGTCAAGAGGCAACAGTTAGAACTGGACATGGAACAACAGACTGGTTTCAAATTGGGAAAGGAGTATGTCAAGGTTGTATATTGTCACCCTGCTAATTTAACATATGTGCAGAATACATCATGAGAAATGCTGGGCTGGATGAAGCACAAGCTGGAATCAAGACTGCTGGGAGAAATATCAATAACCTCAGATATGCAGATAACACCACCCTTATGGTAGAAAGTGAAGAGGAACTAAAAAGCCTCTGATGAAAGTGAAAGAGGAGAGTGAAAAAGTTGGCTTAAAGCTCAACATTCAGAAAATGAAGATCATGGCATCTGGTCCCATCACTTCATGGCAAATAGATGGGGAAACAATGGAAACACTGACACACTTTATTTTTCTGGGCTCCAAAATCACTGCAGTTGGTGACTGCAGCCATGAAATTAAAAGATGCTTGCTCCTTGGAAGAAAAGCTATGACCAACCTAGACAGCATATTAAAAAGCAGAGACATTACTTTGTGGGGCCCTAAATGGGAAACCTTGAAAAAGAAAAAGGCTAGCATTGCAGACGGAAACTAAGATGGCACCTGGTGGAAGAGATGGGGGCGTAGTCTATGTTGTTTGTCAAAACTTCTGATTGGCTCTCTTGATTTCCGTGCACGGAGACAGCGCGTGATCACCATAAACTCCTGTTATAATGATGGCACATGACGATTTGACCTTTAACGTGATTGGTGTAACTATGGAAAGTCCCTCGCAAACCCCTCCCTGCTTGCCTTTATAAGCAGGGAGTTTGCAACAATAAAGCGGAACCGCACTAGACGGAACCCCTGTCGTGTCTGATTGTCTCTCGCTTGCCGAGGGGCTGGGTTGGCGGACAGCAGGCTCACCTTTCCTTGGGACCCCTCAGCTCTTTGAGGGAAGTTCCACTGCCTCTCTCTCTTTCTGTGGAGGGCTCCCCGCATTACTTTGCCAACAAAGGTCCACATAGTCAAAGCTATGGTTTTTCAAGTGGTCATGTATGGATGTGAGAGTGGATTATAAAAAAGGCTGAGTGTCAAAGAATTGATGTTTTTGAACTGTGGTGATGGAAAAGACTCTTGAGAGTCACTTGGACTGCAAGAGGATCAAACCAGTCAATCCTAAGAGACCTCAATCCTGAATATTCACTGGAAGGACTGATGCTAAAGCTGAAGCTCCAATACTTTGGCCACTTTATGTGAAGAGTCAACTCATTAGCAAAGACCTTGATGCTGGGAAAGATTAGAGGAGAAGCAGATGACTAGGATGAAATTGTTGGATGGCATCATGACTCAGTGGACATGAGTTTAAGCAAGCCCTGGGAGATGAAGTGAAGGACAGGCAAGCCTAGTGTGCTGCAACCCATGGGGTTGCAAAGGGTTGGACACAACTGAACAACTGAGCAACAACAACTATCAGAAATACAGCACCATATAATAGCTGTTAGTTCATAGTATATATACTACATCATGAAGACTTACACTCTAAATCCAATGAGTTTCATAGCCTAAATGGTACCCTAACTGCACCTTTATAAGCACCATTCTAACTTTCTATCAGGCTTTCAGATTCTGGGTGATGATGAGGTACACTATTTGATCACTGAATCCCACTTGTATGTGACAGTTGCCATATAATGTGTTCCTTGTTCTGAAGTGGTGTTACACAAGATCTCATTAAGTAAGTAAGACATTTTATGAATTCTTAAATAGTGGTCCTAGCCAAGAAAGCAGGCAGGAAGTGGAAGTCCTCATCAGAAATATTTAGCAATTACAGTAAGGGTGAAATATGAAATACTGTCTCCTTTGGATATAAGGGAAATTTAGCAACTGCCACTATGTGGCTGATTGGCCTCCTTAAGAGTTTGTACCATGGTGAGGAATCTGCTTCTGTCTTTGTTACTTAAGAGTTTAAATATTCATCACTGGCAATAGCTAAACTACTGCTGGTGAGAAGAATCCCATGCAATTAGAGCCATATATAGTTTTTAACTCATGAAGTATCAGGTCTCCAAGGGCAGGAACTGGCTGATCTGATGTATGCTGGATAAGTTATTCTATTGATCAGTTTTTTTAGTTCTTTTCCTTCAGTGGGTGCACACTGCTAGACACTGACTTGACAAACAAATGTTTATACTTTATACTCTATACCATAAGTTTGATCATATACTTCCTCTCAATACCTTCATTTGAACTTGTAATCATATTAACTCTAGGCCCCTTACCAACCAGTCAAGCCAATCATCACTACACTTAAATCTGAAAACTCTTATCTCCAACAACTTCTCCTTTTTTTTTTTTTTTTTTGCAAAATTAATGGCCAAATATACTATTCAAAGCAAGGTATATTCAACTATCAAAGCAAGGTATTTTCTTATAGGAAACATCAGAGTTTTCCCACTACTCTAAAGGCATCCAATAAATAACTTTACATGGAAGAGCCTGGGAGAACATACATGGATGTCTACAGGTCCCCGAGAAGCTACAGAGGCACCCAGACTGGTGTCACCTCCTCCAATTGGTCCAGTCTTATCTTTTTTTAATGTGACCCACAGGCCTTTACAACTGTGTCACAGAACAAGCATTCTACCAACATACCTATGAACTGATCTGAGTTTGTTTTCTCTTATATCACATGACCACAGATGAAGGTCTAAACCAAAGGTCAAAAATAAAGGTCCTACAATGCCTATGGTGTGAAATGAGAATGATGTATTGCTGCAAACGATGTTTGTAACACTGAGTATAGGCTATTGCCACTGGCAAAATCCATTAACAATCCCCAAGGAAAAAAAAAAAGAAAACAGAATCTGAGTAATAAAATAAAGCTGATCTCTACTTTCCTTCTTTGTGCTCAGCCTAACTTCACTTGCTCATAGAACAATGCATCCAAAAGGCTCACACCCAGCCTTTCAGACCAGAGGTCCTACTGTGAAATGTCTGTGCCCCAAACTTCAGCTTGGAGGACTATGTGCAGAAGCACTGAGCACAACACTTCAGCTCAAGATGGCAACAGAGTACTGTGTACAGAAATGCTGCATTTGACACTTTGATCTAGAGTACTGTGAGAAGCATAGCTGCTCCTGCCGTGCAAGAACTCCATCCCTCTCCTGGCCCAAACGAACCCTCTAAAGCAGCCCTACCAAAGACCTACTGAGGAGAGTGTGTACTCTAGAGAGCAAGCTTGAAACTCTACTCTTTGATCAAAGATTAAAAGTTTCATTTGCTTCTGAACCAAGCTTAGCCTTGCTCCATTGGCTCAAAGGACACTGGGCAGGAGAACTCATGTTTAGGACCAACTTAAGAGGGTCTGTAACAAAATTTGGCAACCAAGAAGTGGGGGACTGTGCTCTTTTTGCCTGCACCTACCCGTTAGGCTCCAGCTTGCTCTGGCTCCAGCGGGAGGGCAACAGAGGCCCTGGGAGGTTTATGTGAGGATTCTTGACTCTAATTTTTTTAGTAACTCTGACAGGGTAGAATGGCAGCAGCCTTTGGCCAAATTCAGCAACTCTACCCAGCAACCTGATGCCCAGCTGTGATGTGCATATAACACAGCCCCAGAGTAATCTAGACTGTGTCCTCTTGAGGAAATGATACTGTGGCCTCATTGACTGGCCTTTCTGCAATATAAAAAACCTAGGGGTCTGTGGAGGAGAGGGAGCCACAGAAGTCTTGCCCCCTGTCTTGGCAGTAGTGCTGTCCTCCTAACCTGTATACAAGGTAGTAGTATCCCACATGGAAGAGTAGAATCCCACACAAGGGATTTTTTTTTTCTCCTTGCTGACCTTTAGGTGTCAACAGTAGCATTCTCCATAGTCACTTTCTGGTAAAGAAAGGTGGCCACCCCTGTGAGCCAAGATGCAAGACCTGGAAAAGGCACAGGTGATAAGGAACAGCTCAGAAAATGAAGAGGCCAAATATGCTATATCTCAGCTCAGGGGAAGAGACTAGGGACTCTGGAGTACCAAAAAAAGTTCCCAAGGTAGGTACTGGACCAATGATTTGACCCCTTTAAGTTGGCACTAGTTTCTCTGAAGTGGACTGGGGAGGCCTGTGAATCACTTACAAGACCCAGGAACCCTATTATCAGGAAGTTCCATGAGCTGCTTTCAAGAACAGAAAACACCCACCCCACTGGACCCCTTCTCCACCCTCTGCTTACAAGGTAAACCTTGGGTGATTCCTTCTCAAAATCTGTCTATTGAAATAAGATAAAGGAAGTTAATCAGGAGCTAACAGAGAACCATTCTGCATTCCTGGAGTGCCTCAGGGAATGACTCTGAATCCATATGAGCACCAGCCCCTGAGTCATTAGAAGGGAATATAATCCTGAAATTGTATTTCATTTTCCAGTGTCGCCAATATTAGGTATAAATTTCAGAAGTTAGGAAAAGAACCATATACACCTACCACTCATGTGGTGAAGGTGTTTAATGTATTTAATAAATGAGATAATAGAGGAAAAGTAGAGAATAAAATGGCCTAGAGGCAAGCTCACCTACTGACTACTGTCCTGCAGTGTCAACTGGTCAGCATAGGAATCTGTACTAATTGCCCATCGAGATTCAACTCCTCCTGTGAGTGACCCACAGCACCCACTGAGGGACAGCAGCCAATGAAATTAGAACCCAGTCTGTGCACCACATAAAAACAAGAGGGGCACTGGAAGGGAAAATGTATTTGCTGCCTTGAAGGGGGGTTGGAAATGATAGATCCAAGCAACTACATTTGAATGTAGACAGTCCAAATAGATGAAGAATACAGGGCCAGAAGGCTCCTAAGCTGACTCCTGAGCAGCCTCAGCTGACACTGGACATGGGAAAAGCCTGTCAAATTCTTAGTTACAACCAAGACCACTTACTCAGTTATGAAGCCAGATCAGGCAAACTCAATCATGAGAGTTGTACAATTAAGAGGGTATCAGAAAAGACCAAGAATAGGCGTGCATAGAGTAATTAGGATGCCATTCCTTCCTATATGTGTAAGTTGGATAGTGGCATCCCCTTAGACAGAGGGCATAAGATGATAATGTTAATGAGTGAGACAGAGCAAGTTGACATCCCAAGAGTAAATCCCAAGGTCTGGGCTCAGGGATGGGTGGGATGAGCTGTAGAAGACAGTTAAGTACTCCATCAAAACCTAGACATAAATGGCCCAATAGAAAACAGAACCTTCTCCATCAGGAGGTGTTATTGGACATTGCCCCTATTACACAGGGCCTAACTGACCAGGGCCTTATTAGACTATGCCAGTAACCTGTAATACCCCCATTCTCCACATAAAGAGACCCAGTAGGGAACCCAATGGGAAAGAGATGAAACCACTGAGGGATGGCCTCCTTGCCTGGAGGTGGTAGTAGCAACTCTGCTAAAGGAGGCTGAAAAGTTAATATTTGATCAGCCCATCACTGTATGGACTCCATATCAGGTAAAGGCTTTAATCAATTCTAAAGGAACAGAATGGCTATCCCAAGAAGGTCGAGTCATGTTCAGGCTATGCTTTTAGACAAACTGGTGGCTATGAGAAAACGTATCCTGGCTAGGACTCCACACTCCCTGGGGGCCCAGGTACAATCGCTGGTCAGGAGGCATCAGAGAGCTAGATGCCACATGTTGCAACTAAGAGTTTACAGACCACAACTAAAGATCCCATGCACTATATAGAAACCACAATATATTTCAGTTGTCTCAGGCTAGGAAGTGAGCCTCTCTCAAGTGCTGAAGAGAAATGCTTTACGGATGGGAGCAGTTTTCTAACAGGAAAAAGGCTGATGGGATACACAGTAACCTTCCAGACCCAAATCACAGAAACAAGAAGCCCGCCCCCAGGGACTTTGGCCTCAAACACCAAGCTGATAACCTTCACCAGAACCTTAGAAATCTGGACAGAGAAGATCTTAAAATTTTACACAGATATGTGGTATGTGTATGCCAAGCTACATGCACTTGGGGCTATTTGGAAGGAAGGCGGTATGTGTATTATGGAGAACAAGCAGGTGAAATATGATTTAAACACATTGACGCTCTTAGAGTTGGTACAGCTTTTAAAACAAAAAGTAGCAGTGAGTTACTGCAGGACTCACCAAAGGGGGATGCAGAGGTAAGAAAGGGACACAACAAGGCAGATGAAACTGTCAAAAGGGTGGCTTCAGAACCAGTAACTTATCAACTACCCCTTATACCTCAAAAGCCAGATCCATCCAATTATTCCACAAGCTACACAAAGGAAAAATTAGACAAAGCCAAAAAAAACGGGCCTTCAAAAGAAATCTAGAAGGCCATGGATGGCTAGTTAATGAGCATGGACAATATTTCTTTCTTCAAATGCAGCTTTGTCGAGGCAGCAAGGAGGCTCCTTGATCAAGGAACTTACTCTGAGAAGGCAGCATGTATAATTGATTAGTTGGGATCATGGTAACTTCTGGCATGAAAAGTATAATCAGTCAGTTAGTTAAGACATGCCCTGTCTGCACAATAAATTACCGGAACACCAGATTCACCAGATAAGGCCCTTAAGACCAGAGGGCCCACAAGACCGTGAAGAAGACTGGAAGACTGATTTCACTATCATGCCAAGGGTACCAAGCAATTTCAGGTATTTCTGGATGCTAGAAGACATCTTTTTTGGGTGTATAGAAGCATTCCCCCCAGAGAAGGCAATGCAACCCACTCCAGTACTCTTGCCTGGAAAATCCCATGGACAGAGGGGCCTGGTGGGCTTCAGTCCATGAGGTCACTGACAGTCTAACACAACTGAGCGACTTCACTTTCACTTTTCACTTTCATGCATTGGAGAAGGAAATGGCAACCCACTCCAGTGTTCTTGCCTGGAGAATCCCAGGGACGGGGTAGCCTGCAGGGCTGCCGTCTATGGCGTCACACGGGGACACACACGACTGAAGCGACTTAGCAGCAGCAGCAGCAGCAGAAGCATTCCCCACTAAAAGTGAAAGGGTAACTGAAGTCACTAAGCCATTACTAAAATAAATAATTCCCAGGTTTTGGCTCCCATGATCCTTACAAAGTGATAATGGTCCAGCATTTGTGTGCTCCAAATACAGCCACCCCCAAAAGATAAATTAAAATTAAGTGCATTTGAATTCATTATGGTAAACCCATTCCCCAAGCCCAAGAGATGGGATACCTTAGCCCCCTTCAAATGAAACAAATACTCCCTGCAGGTAGGATAAACCTCTCACAGATTATGGCAACCAGGTACAGGCAGTACCCACTGACCTGAGACCCTCCACTACTTCCAGCCATGAGACAGGGTGACCGTAAAAATGTTGAAAACCACAAGCATGCAAGATCGTTCACTCCCAAAAGAAACAGACCCCACTTGGTGATCCTAACCACCCCTTCCACCCTGAATTTATAGATCTCTCTGTGGGCACATCATACTCAAGTGAAAAGGACTCCTGAGCCACAATCTCCAAAAAGAAAAACCTGGGCAAACAAACCTCCTTGACTACATGTGTGAACCTCTCTCTGAACTGAAGCATGATCAGGGGTAACCAGGCCACAGCAGTGAGTTTCAACATCAGGGAAAAACCCTACAGGCAAAAGACCTGCATACCTTCATTTTTAGGAAAAATTTGACATATGGCCATTATTCTCTTGCTAATATTGGGGGCATGTATCTTAAATTATTTGGTGTTCTTTGTCTCAAAAAGTTTAGACAAATGGTGTTCACTATGAATAGAGACAGTGAGGACCTGGTGACAATCAAACATCTCCACTTGTGAGCAGGAGAAGTTCTGCTCCTCTACGCTGGGTTACCACAACATCCAAACTCAATAGGAGGTAGTTACAGCAGACATTCATTCACCCTTCAGCGCCCCCACAAGAATGAGGAGCAGAAGGAAAGAAAAAGAGATTTATCACCCGCAAAGCCGGTTAACAAGTACTGGAACTAAAAATAAAATAGGAGTAAAAAGATAAAGTCTAGCCTTTTTTTCCTTTGCACTTAGTCTAGTTTTACTTGCTTATAGGGTGCTGTAAGCAAAGGTCTTTTACCCGGTCCTTCAGGCCAGAGTTCCTCCAATGAAACCAGCTGTGCCGACATCCCATACTGTGAGCAGAAGCAGGGAGCACAGCATCTCAAGACAAGATGGCAGTGGTGTGCCGCATGCAGAAATGCTGCCTCTCATGAGCTGCACAGGTGCGCCAGCTCTGCTAGAACTCCACCCTCTCCAGCTGCTGAGGATCAAACTTAAACCCAGTCTCCTCCTTTTGGCTCAAATGACACTGGGCAGGAGGACACTTGGTGAGGACTGACTCAGGAGGGTAAATAACACTACCTGTTAATGTAACTTCTTGTGAACCCTTGTCTCATTAATATCATAACTTAATGTTACACATGCTAAGTTGCTTCAATAGTGTCCGACTCTTTGAGACAGTATGGGGTATAGCTTGCCAGGCTCCTCTGTCCATGGGATTCTCCAGGCAAGAATACCGGGGTGGGTTGTTAGGCTCTCCTCCAGGGTTTTTTCCTGACCCAGGGATTTGACCCATGTCTTTTATGTCTCCTGCATTGACAGGCAGGTTCTTTACCACTAGCATCACCTAGGAAGCCCAAAATTAATGTTAGGATATTATTAATACTTTAGGTTGCTTCCATATCTTGACTATTGTAAATAGTGTTTCAATGAATATTGGGGTGCATGAATCTTTTCAAATTATGATTTTCTCTAGCTATATGTCCAGGAGAAGGATTGCTGAATCATATGGTATTTCTATATTTAGTTGCATAAGAAACCACTATACTATTCTACATATGGTTCTCCATAACGTCAGTTTACATTCCCACCACCAGTGTAGGGGGGTTCCTTTTTCTCCATATCCTCTCCTGCATTTATTGTTTCTATATTTTTAAATTTTCTTTTCAACAACCACACAGAAAGTAAATGTGTTTTTACTATCAATCATAATTTTCTGGAAGAGACAATTATGACAATTATTTTCCTTTTTGAAATTTATTTGTTTACTAAATGGAATTAATACATGGTCTAAATTTATCTCTAATCAAAAATAGAATAGGGTCAATATCTGACTAATGAAACAGCATCTCCTCATCAACTGGCCACATAATTCCACAACAAGATTAATTTATTTGATTTAAGAAGGAAATAAAAATAGAAACACTGACTCTATAAAGTTATTTTTAACATGGGAATGACGAGAGGCTGTATGACAGGATATATAAGCTTATACTGAAAGGAATAGAGTACTTGAAATTTTCCAAAGAGATTGAGACTTGAATTTGACATGAATAAGCAATCTTCCTTCCCAATTTCCTCCATAAAACAACAGCGAAAGCAGCATAACCAATAAAACAGGAAGTCTTTTAATAATAATAAATTATTTCAAGTGATAGAGAACTCAGCATTGTAAGCCTATAAAGAAAATAGCAGCATTAGCAAAACTGTAAAGAAATAGGACTCTCATGTATTGCTAGTGGAGAAGGCAATGGCACCCCACTCCACTACTCTTGCCTGGAAATTCCCATGGATGGAGGAACCTGGTAGGCTGCAGTCCATGGGGTCCCTAGGAGTCGGACACGACTGAGCGACTTCACTTTCACTTTCATGCACTGAAGAAGGAAATGGCAACCCACTCCCGTATCCTTGCCTGGAGCTGCCGTCTATGGGGTCGCACAGAGTCAGACACGACTGAAGAGACTTAGCAGCAGTATTTCCACTAAGAGTATGAATTTTATAACTATTATGAAAAATTATCAGGACCTATTGAAGATGAATATGTGCCTATCCTTTGGCCTGGTAATTTACACGCATAGGTGCGCACCCAACAGAAATGCATTAGAAACGTTTTCTGAAAAACAAGTTCCAGTATGTTCAGGGCATTACATAAATAATACCCTCCAATGGAAACTACCCAAATGCTTATGAGCAGAAAAATGGATAAGTAAATTGTGGTATGTTCACAGAATGATATCCAGAATACCAATAAGAATAAGCAAACTGGAATTCAGTCCAGTTCAGTCACTCAGTCGTGTCTGACTCTTTGCAACCCCATGGACTACAGCATGCCAGACCTCTCTGTTCATCACCAACTCCCTGAGTTTACCCAAACTCATGTCCATCGAATCCATCTCATCCTCTGTCTTCCCCTTCTCCTCCTGCCCTCATTCTTTCCCAGCATCAGGGTCTTTTCCAATGAGTCAGCTCTTCACATCAGGTGGCCAAAGTATTGGAGTTTCAGCTTCAACATCATGACAATAACAATGCATCTCATAAACAAAATATCAAGCCAAAGGATCCAGAACAAAAATCATATACATACTATTCATATGAAAGTAAAAAGTGACAAAACTAATCTATTAATATACTGTTTGGCTACGGGACAGTGGTTATTGTTGGATGTTACTGATTAACTAGAAGAAAGGATAAAAGGAGTTTCTGGGGTAATGGTAATGTTCTTTTTCTTGATCTAGGTTTGAATTACACAAGCTTATCTTAATTGTGAAAATACATTATTTATGATGTTCCAAAACTTTCTAAAATTCCTTAGAAAAATGTGTATTTATTTTTTTAACACTGTTTAAAACTCAGGCAACCCAGGCTTCAGACAACCTGTTTCTGAGGAAGACAAAGTTTACCCATTTCTCAGTTGTTTTCTCATCTGTGTTGACTTGCAAGACTACCCATGGTGTGAAAAAGACTTTCAGTCATTTTAGATTTTTCCTTTCAAATATAAACACGGTGGAGAAATGAATTTTTCATTCTATGAATGCCTTGTGCATCAACGGACTGTTCTCATCTCCAAGATCATTTTTTTGACCCAGAATAGAATGTGCTGATGGCTGGTTTCAAATATGCTCCCATGAATTTTATTGTAGGGTCAATTTTTTCCAAGCTACTTGGACTGAAAATAGGGAAAACGTTTTTCTATTTATAAAAACAAACAGAAATAAACAGGATTTCTTACCAGAAATAGTGAATGGGCACTGTGCATCAGAGGTCAAAATAAGTCTCAGACAATACAAAGCAGGTTCTGTTTGATAGTTAGAATTCCATGGACTGTATATAGTCTGCAAAGAGTCCGAAACGACTAAGCAACTTTCACTTTTCACTTACAGCTAGATCAAACATCATTATTCTGAAGGTTCTAAGGGAAAAGTTGCATCTGCCCTGCTATCTAGAGTGAGATGCTTAAAGAACTATAGGACCGTGAATATAGCTATGCTGGTAGGCTGAGCTGTTCTCAAATGTTATAGTGGCTGATGTATGCTAGCAGCGATGATTATTGCCTGTGATGTCACTGTGTTTTAAAGCATGAGGAAGCAAAATAAATAAATAAGACCAGCAAGAAAATAAAAAAAAAAATAGAAAAAAACAAAGAACTATCTCACAAGAAGTGAAACCAATGGGCATGTCAGGTGAGATAAATAAAGTAATAAGATCTGTCAAGGACATCAGATACAAAATAACTTGTGGAAAAACAACAACAAAATATATATTTTCCAATTTACATTTTTCAATAGTTATGATTAAAAAAATAGCTATGGTTAAATTTAAGTTGTCCTGAAAGATCTATTAAAATAAATACAAAATATGTATAAATAGCATAAATTATGGCAATCAATGAAAACATGAGTTATTGAAGATACTGACAAGAGAATTTTCACACAGATTAAAAGGGTCTAGAAATATGTTTGTTTTTTTTTAAGGCAGGTATAGAAGATAGATAATTTTTAAACTAACTGAGAAATTTTCCTTTATTTGAAGAAAGATTTCACCCAAAGATTGACAGGATTCCCTGGGTCTCAATGATGATTAATAAGAAAGGTCATTTACT
>SJYQ01006968.1:71539-83454 GCA_006410935.1 Redunca redunca
GTCACAGTAAGTTTTGGGGAAATTTACATATTGAATCATAGAAGGTGAACATTTATCCAACTACTTTATTTTAGAACAGTTTTAGAAAAGTTGAAGAAAATATTGATAGTTATCATATATGCTGCATCACTTGTCCCTATTATTAACATCTTACATTAACATGATACATTTATTACAGCTAAAAAGTATTGATGTATTATTGTTAATTAATGTCTATACATTAATCAGATTTTATTAGTTTTTACCTCATTTTTTCTTTTAAAATTCTAGGATTCCATCCAGGACGCCACACTACATTTCTCTCTCTTTTTAGATTCCTGTTAGTTATAACTGTTGCTGCTAAGTCGCTCCAGTCGTGTTCGACTCTGCATGACCCCATAGACTGCAGCCCACCAGGCTCTGCCATCGCTGGGATTCTCAAGACAAGAACACTGGAGTGGGTTGCCATTTCCTTCTCCAATGCATGAAAATGAAAAGTGAAAGTGAAGTCGCTCAGTTGTGTCTGATTCTTCACAACCCCATGGACTGTAGCCTATCAGGCTCCTCCATCCATGGGATTTTCCAGGCAAGAGTACTGGAGTGGGTTGCCATTGCCTTCTCCATTAGTTATGACAGTTCATGTTTAATATTTTTAACTAATATTCTAATGGATTTATTTTTAAAATCTTTAGTCTTTTCTCCTTCCTTTTGGAATATTAAACTTTACAGGAACAGACATACTCTATTATTCTTGGAAGTACTGGTGGACCTACTCTGTAATGATCCTGTCTTTAAGATTCTACCAATTAAATCTCAAATGTATTTTGTACTAAAACATTCTTCATACAAAAATCAGGAAAGTTTAGATAGTCTGTAGGCAAATGATTCGCTTGTAACTTTTACCATTTCTGCTGAAGAAATATAAGTTACATTTAACAGGGCCTAGCAGGTAGCTCAACTGGTAAAGAACCTGTCTGTAGTTCAGGAGACCCCGGTTCGATTCCTGGGACTGCAAGATCCGCTGGAGATGAGATAGGCAGCCCACTCCAGTATTCTTGGATCTCCCTGGTGACTCAGATGGTAAAGAATCTGCCTATAATGTGGGAGACCTGGGTTCGATCCCTAGGTTGGGAAGACCCTCTAGAGAAGGGAATGGCTACTCCCTCCAGTATTCAGGCCTCAAGAATTCCAAGGACAAAGTAACCTGGCAGGCTGCAGTCCATGGAGCCTCAAAGAGTCTGACAGGACTGAGTAATTTCCACTTTCACTACATCTAAATAACTCATGAGAATAGATACAAACTCTTGCTATAATACACTGGTACTCCTACTGGAATCACAGCACAAATAAATACACAATGACATCCTACTGAATCTGCTTAAGTTAGTGCTTAAGTGAAAACACTTATTTTTGTTAAAGCCCATTCAAAAATCTGTATCCTCATAGAATTTGTTCTACAAAGCAGATATCAGGAAAAAGAAATTAAATTTTGGTGAGTGGTACAAAACTCATATAACCTGGAAATATCTTTGCAAAAGTATATGTTGATGGAAAAACATGGTGCTTTAAAACCATTTAAACATTCTAACGTGGCAGTGTCTAAGAAAAAAAATTTCTCTGATGATTGAAAAATTTGAAGTAACCATAGCTCTCTAAATTGATGTCTTAAATTAAGACATTATGCTGAAAATTTTAGCCTAAAACTATGATAGAAAAATAGAATTAAAAGTTCAGGAGAAATAACACCATGATGAAAAGTTTCAACATTAAAAGCAAAGAAAATAAAACAACTTTAATTATGAGAATATATCTACAATAAAATCATACTGTTGCAGAAAGAATTTCAAAAAAGTGATAATAACTCCTAAGAAATTTTAAGTATAATATGCACAAAAGAATTTACAGCTTCTTTTTTAAATATAGCTTTAATCAATCATATCTCCTTAATCTTCTATAGCAAATAAGTTTTAAGAAGCCAATATAACTTTAAATTCAAAACCAAATTAAAATAGTACAAAAATAAAACTACCTATCTCCCTAGTAAACACACAAAAGTTAAGTAAAACATAAGAAAATTATATACAGCAGTTTACTGAAAGAATACTATTCTAAGACCTTTGCAGACAGTTGTCAAATTAACAGCAGTCAGCATCTTTGGAACATGTATCTTGTATTCTAGTAATTTCTCATATCACATATCCATAGTCTTCATTCAGAAGGCAGAACTTAGCTACCAGACTCCCCAACTTTCACTGGTAAGAGTCTTTGATTCATAAGATAGTTCAGTTCAGTTCAATCGCTCAGTCATGTCTGACTCTTTGTGACCCTATGAACTGCAGCACACCATGCCTCCCTGTACATCACCAACTGCCGGACTCTACACAAACCTATGTCCATTGAGTCACTAATGCCATCCAACCATCTCATCCTCTGTCATCCCCTTCTCCTCCTGCCCTCAATCTTTCCCAGCATCAGGGTTTTGTCCAATGAGTCAGCTCTTCGCATCAGGTGGCCAAAATATTGGAGCTTCAGCTTCAATATCAGTCCTTCCAATGAACACCCAGGCCTGATCTCCTTTAGGATGGACTGGTTGGATCTCCTTGCAGTCCAAGGGACTCTCAGGAGTCTTTGCCAACACCACAGTTCAAAAGCATCAATTCTTCAGTGCTCAGCTTCTTCATAGTCCAATTCTTGCATCCATACATGACTTCTGGAAAAACCATAGTCTTGACAAGACGGACCTTTGTTGGCCAAGTAATGTCTCTGATTTTTAATATGCTGTCTAAGTTGGTCATAACTTTCCTTCCAAGGAATAAGCATCTTTTAATTTCATGGACGCAATTATCATCTTCAGTGATTTTGAAGCCCCCAAAAATAAAGTCAGCCACTGTTGCCAAATTCAGACTTAAATTGAAGAAAGTGGGGAAAACCACTAGACCATTCAGGTATGACCTAAATCAAATCCCTTATGACTATACAGTAGAAGCGAGAAGTAGATTTAAGGGACTAGACCTGATAGACAAAGTGCCTGATAAACTATGGACTGAGGTTAGTGACATTGAACAGGAGACAAAAATCAAGACCATCCCCAAGAAAAAGAAATGCAAAAAAGCAAAATGGCTGTCGGAGGAGTCCTTACAAATAGCTGTGAAAAGAAGAGAAGTCAAAAGCAAAGGAGAAAAGGAAAGATATACCCATTTGAATGCAGAGTTTAAAGAATAGCAAGGGAAGATAAGAAAATCTTCCTCAGTGATCAATGCAAAGAAATAGAGGAAAACAATAGAATAGAAAATACTAGAGACCTCTTCAAGAAAATTAGAGCTACCAAGGGAACATTTCATGCAAAGATGGGCTCAATAAAGGACAGAAATGGTATGAACCTAATAGAAGCAGAAGATATAAGAAGATGTGGCAAGAATACACAGAACTGTACAAAAAAGATCTTCACAACCCAGATAATCACGACTGTGTGATCACTCACAATCACCTAGAACCAGACATCCTGGAATGTGAAGTCAAGCGGGCCTTAGGAAGCATTACTATGAACAAAACTAGTGGAGGTGATGGAATTCCAGTTGAACTATTTCAAATCCTAAAAGATGATACTGTGAAAGTGCTGCGCTCATTATGTCAGCAAATTTGGAAAATTCAGCAGTGGCCACAGGACTGAAAAAGTTCAGTTTTCATTAGAATCCCAAAGAAAGGCAATGCCAAAGAATGTTCAAACTACCGCACAATTGTACTCATCTCACATGCTAGTAAAGTAATGGTCAAAATTCCCCAAGCAATTCTTCAGCAATAAGTGATCCATGAACTTCCAGATGTTCCAGCTGGTTTTAGAAAAAGCAGAGGAACCAGAGATCAAATTGCCAACATTCTCTGGGTCATCGAAAAAGCAAGAGAGTTCCAGAAAAACATCTATTTCTGCTTTATTGACTATGCCAAAGCATTTGACTGTGTGGATCACAAAAAACTGTAGAAAATTCTGAAAGAGAATTGAATACCAGACCACCTGGCCTGCTTCTTGATTCATAAGACAGAGTCAGCAGATCGAGTCCATTTTGCTTGGGGAAGGAGAAAGAGATTGCAAGTGTGGAGTCTAAACTGGCTGTAGTCCCAGCAGTTAGGTTTCTTTGTTCAGTGTCATCAGAGCCTTTTGTCTTCCACGTCTGTGCGTGGTACTTGCACCTTGCAGCAGGATGTTGAAGAGATCTGTGCATTTCTCAGTCTGAAAAGCTCTGATTCTACTGGAGATTTTCTGAATTGCTGATATACTACAATAAATTCATTTTCTAATTAAAGTATTTAGAACTTTGGGCTTCCCTGATGCCTCAGCAGTAAAGAATCCACCTGTCAACTCAAGAGATGCAGGTTGTGATCCCTGGGTGGGGGAAATCCCCTGGAGAAGGAAATGGCAAGTCAGTCCAGTGTTCTTGCCTGACCTGCGGGGCGATAGTACATGGAGTTGCAAAGAGTAGGACATGGATTAGAAACTAAACAACAGCAACTAAATTATTTAAAAGTAGTATCTGCAAGGGAGAATTATGACTGACACAGCAGTTTATAACAGTAACTCAAGTATGTTAAAATTGCTAGCTATGTATCAGTAGATTCATTTCATTCAGAATAGGAGACAAAATATATGATTACACTAATTGTCCCAAAATGACACTTGATTGTATTGGAGATATATGAAATAAAAACCTAAGCAACAGGTAAACAAACATGTTACCAAAATTTAATGACAGTGCGGTCCAGGCACTGTATCTTATAGATACAAAATCAGCAGATCATAAGTATATATGTACAAAAATACATACTGTAGCATTTGTCATAGTGTTAAAAAATTACAAAGTGAATGTCCCAGTAAGATAATTGTTAAATAAATGATGGTATATCTAAGACAAGTGAGATGTAACATAATGTAAATATGTTGTAATGTTATGAAGTTATTAAAAAGAATGGCACTTCCAGTTGATTTGAAGGGATTTGATCAATTATTGTCAACTGAAAATAGAAAGATGCAGATTCCCTTCCAGGGAATGGGATATGGTAGGGAAGGGTGACTAGAGAATTACTGTTTGTTGCTGTTTGTTTGTTTGGGGAGTGAGAGGATGATATAATCACTTTTTTAAAGATAATCACTTTTTCTGTAAGTTCCCATAGAAAGTTACTTAGAATTCAACATTTCTTACAGCAGTTTAGTCTTGATTCTTTTGCTGAATACTTTCTTTTTGTCTCTGTAGATAACCTTCTTAACTCTTGTCTACCCTGAGCTCTGCCCTGGCGTCTGTTCTATCCATGAGCTGCAGAGGGAGCATCCCTGGCAGATATGAAGATAAAACAAAAAAAGAGGAGAGGTATTTATCCTCCTAGTTTCATCTATGGTTGGCTATGTGGCTACGTTCTTGACCTAAGATCACTGCTCCTCTCCAGAGAGTCTCCTCCATAGGACTCTCTCTCCTGTAATAGCCTCCTCCTTTCCTCACTGCAGTCTTGGCTTAATCTTCCTAAGCTTCCGTGATAATTGGCAGACAACTTTTTTGAAAAGAAGCCTTTTAAACTAAACCTACACTTATCCTAATTTAAATATGATATCTCTTTCTTCTTTATATCCTAAATGACATACAGGAAATTATAATTCCCTTAAGTAATGTAGAACATGCCTTGTGCTTCTCTTCATCTTTGTATCCATTCAGGTGGAGATACTTTAACATAGAGGATGCTTAATAAATAGGAAATGATTTGTATTGGATATCATCTTGAGGTGAACATATTACTGAAAACTCTGCATAAAATATAATTTTTCTGATTTAGTCTTAATCAACTGTAGAAATATGTGAAGAACTTATTTTGACAATATTATGCCCTCAAATGTCAAATAAGGCAGAGTTACACCTTTAAAGAGTTCCTTTTAAAACNCAAAAAATAATGTCACATATCCTACCATTGCTAGAGCAAGGGGTTTATCTAAGGCACTTTTTACTATATAGCTCTCTTAAAATAAAACTGTTTAAAAATGAAGAGAAAGACTGACATGTAACTAGAAAAACTTGACAGTTAATCCTAAATTGACAAGCAGAGGGTAATACTAAGCTACAAGAAGGTGAATGGGTCAAAAAGTGGTTTCTAAATCAAAAATTCTGATGTAATTAAATTGGTTCATTTTCCCACTTTTCTTTTTAATCAGATAATGTCTTACTGAAAGGTGAATTAATATGTATTTTGCTTCATTTTTAAATGAAGTTTAAGATTTGACCATTTAACTTTTTGTATTTATGATTATTCACAATTTGAATTCTATTGAAATTATGTAAGGGATACCTCACACTAAGCAACGTTGGACCATGTCAGGAAAGAAAATAAAATATACAAAATTTATATAATAGGATGCTTCTTACCATAATCTTGATTTTTAGTCTAAGAAGCCTACTAAAGAAGCATAGTTTCATGGAAAAAAATAGGGGAAAACCATTTTAGAATTTCTCCCAATTTCTGTAGGAAAAAAACAACAAAATATAAAATTGTTGACAGTCCTATTTTATTCTATTTTAATTAAAGTGGTATCTGAGTTACAAACATGCTATCCTTTTAGTAGTTTTTTTTCTACATCTGGTTAATATTTTAATATTGTAGTCTTATAAAAGCAAATTCGGTATTTTTCCATAACCAACTGATACCAATATTCCCCCAAACTGGCACTCCTTTCAAGGAAAAACTCTCTAATATGTCCATATTGTTACCAACCCAAGAAAGACAGTAGGTGTTGCAAGAGGGCATCAGAGGGCAGACACACTGAAACCATAATCACAGAAAACTAGTCAATCTAATCACATGGACCACAGCCTTGTCTAACTCAGTGAAACTAAGCCATGCCGCGTGGGGCCACCCAAGATGGGCGGTTCATGGTGGAGAGGTCAGACAGAATGTGGTCCACTGGAGGAGGGAATGGCAAACCACTTCAGTATTCTTGCCGTGAGAAACCCATGAACAGTATGAAAAGGAAATATAATAGGATACTGAAAGAGGAACTCCCCAGCTCAGTAGGTGCTCAATATGCTACTGGAGATCAGTGGAGAAATAACTCCAGAAAGAATAAAGGGATGGAGCCAAAGCAAAAACAATACCCAGCTGTGGATGTGGCTGGTGATAGAAGTAAGGTCTCATGTTTTAAATAGCAATATTGCATAGGAACCTGGAAGGTCAGGTCCATGAATCAAGGCAAATTGGAAGTGGTCAAATAGGAGAGGGCAAGAGTGAACGTCGAGATTCTAGGAATCAGCGAACTAAAGTGGACTGGAATGGGTGAATTTAACTCAGATGACCATTATATCTACTACTGCAGGCAGGAATCCCTCAGAAGATATGGAGTAGGCATCATGTCAAAAAAAGTCTGAAATACAGTACTTGGATGCAATCTCAAAAACGACAGAATGATCTCTGGTTCGTTTCCAAGGCAAACCATTCAATATCACAGTAATCCAAGTCTATGCCCCAACCAGTAATGCTGAAGAAGCTGAAGTTGAATGGTTCTCTGAAAACCTACAAGATCTTTTAGAACTAATACCCCCAAAAGATGTCCTTTTCATTATAGAGGACTGGAATGCAAAAGTAGGAAGTCAAGAAACACCTGGAGTAACAGGGAAATTTGGCCTAGGACTACAGAATAAAGCGTGGCAAAGACTAATAGAATTTTGCCAAGAAAACGCACTGGTCATAGCAAACATCCTCTTCCAACAACACAAGAGAAGACTCTACACATGGACATCACCAGATGGTCAACACTGAAATCAGATTGATTATATTCTTTGCAGCTAAAGATGGAGAAGCTCTATACAGTCAGCAAAAACAAGACCAGGAGCTGACTGTGGCTCAGATCACGAGCTCCTTATTGCCAAATTCAGGCTTATTTTGAAGAAAGTAGGGAAAACCACTAGAACATTCAGGTATGACCTAAATCAAATCCCTTATGATTATACAGTGGAAGTGAGAAATAGATTTAAGGGACTAGATCTGATGGATAGAGCGCCTGATGAATTATGGACTGAGATTTGTGACACTGTACAGGAAACAGAGATCAAGACCATCCCCATGGAAAATAAATGCAAAAAAGCAAAATGGCTGTCTGAGGAGGCCTTACAAATAGCTGTGAAAAGAAGAGAAGCATAAAGCAAAGGAGAAAAGAAAAGATATAAGCATCTGAATGCAGAGTTCCAAAGAATAGCAAGGAGAGATAAGAAAGCAGTCCTCAGAGATCATTGCAAAGAAATAGTGGAAAACAACAGAATGGGAAAGACCAGAGATCTCTTCAAGAACATTAGAGATACCAAGGGAACATTTCATGCAAAGATGGGCTCGATAAAGGACAGAAATGGTCTGGACCTAGCAGAAGCAGAAGATATTAAGAAGAGATGGCAAGAATACACAGAGAACTGTACAAAAAAGATCTTCACGATCCAGATAATCAGGATGGTGTCATCACTCACCTAGAGCCAGACATCCTGGACTGTGAAGTAAAGTGGGCCTTAGAAAGCATCATTGCAAAACCAATACAGTATTGTAAAGTAAACTAAAGTTAAAATAAGAATAAAAAATAAATTAAAAAAAAGAAAGCATCACTACAAACAAAGCTAGTGGAGGTGATGGAATTCCAGTTGAACTCTTTCAAATCCTAAAAGATGATGCTGTGAAAGTGCTGCACTCAATATGCCAGCAAATTTGGAAAACTCAAACAGTGGCCACAGGACTGGAAAAGGTCAGTTTTCATTCCAATTCCAAAGAAAGGCAATGCCAAAGAATGCTCAAACTAGCACACAATTGTACTCATCTCACACACTGGTAAATTAATGCTCAAAATTCTCCAAGCCAGGCTTCTGCTATATGTGAACCATGAACTTCCAGATGTTCAAGCTGGTTTTAGAAAAGGCAGAGGAACCAGAGATAAAATTGCCAACATCTGCTGGATCATCAAAAGAGCAAGAGAGTTCCAGAAAAAACATCTATTTCTGCTTTATTGAGTATGTGAAAGCCTTTGACTGTGGATTACAATAAACTGTGAAAAATTCTGAAAGAGATGGGACTACCAGACCACCTGACCTGCCTCTTGAGAAACCTATATGCAGGTCAGAAAGCAACAGTTAGAACTGGACATGGAACAACAGACTGGTTCCAAATAGGAAAAGGAGTACGTCAAGGCTGTATATTGTCACCCTGCTTATTTAACTTCTATGCTGAGTACATCATGAGAAACACTGGGCTGGAAGAGGCACAAGCTGGAATCAAGATTGCTGGGAGAAATATCAACAACCTCAGATATTCAGATGATACCACCCTTATGTCAGAAAGTGAAGAGGAACTAAAAAGAGTCTTGATGAGAGTGAAAGAGGAGAGTGTAAAAGTTGGCTTAAAGCTCAATATTCAGAAAACTAAGATCATGGCTTCTGGTCCCATCACTTCATGGGAAATAGATGGGGAAAGAGGGGAAACATTGTCAGACTTTTATTTTTGGGGGCTCTAAAATCACTGCAGATGGTGACTGCAGCCATGAAATTAAAAGACGCTTACTCCTTGGAAGGAAAGTTATGACCAACCTAGATTGCATATTGAAAAGCAGAGACACTACTTTGCCAGCAAAGGTCTGTCTAGTCAGGCTATGGTTTTTCCAGTGGTCATGTGTGGATGCGAGAGTTGGACTGTGAAGAAAGCTGAGCACCAAAGAATTGATGCTTTTGAGCTGTGGTGTTGGAGAAGACTCTTGAGAGTCCCTTGGACTGCAAGGAAATCCAACCAGTCCATTCTGAAGGAGATCAGCCCTGGGATTTCTTTGGAAGGAATGATGCTAAAGCTGAAACTCCAGTACTTTGGCCACCTCATGTGAAGTGTTGACTCATTGGAAAAGACTGATGCTGGGAGGGGCTGGGGGCAGGAGAAAAAGGGGATGACAGAGGATGAGATGGCTGGATGGCATCACCGACTCAATGGACATGGACTTGAGTGAACTCCGGGAGATGGTGATGGACAGGGAGGCCTGGAGTGCTGTGATTCATGGGATCGCAAAAAGTGGAACACAACTGAGTGACTGAACTGAACTGAAGTTTACCATTGTGCTCCATGCTGGGAATGGAATCTCAAACAAGTTCCAGAGTTAGATGTTATTCACAAAAACGTTCTCATGTGCCTGAAAAGAGCTAATGGAGATTGTCCCTGGATGAGATAAATATTTAAAGGTGACTTTCCTGAGGGCATTTTCTTGGATACAAAGATGCTACATGCTAGGGACCTTCCCTTAAAGTGTCTTTGATGTCATGTAAATCTTTTCTGGCTGTTTACAGATAATTCCCACTTTCTCTGCTGGGTTTCTGTATTGTAACTCCAATCTCTTTCAGCAATCATCTCCCAGACCATCCAAGCTGTTTTGAACATGATCTAAGGGGAAAAAATCAGGTTGTTTCTTTCTCCTTTGAGCTGCATTTGATCCATGAGATAAGCTTACATTTAGCTCTCTACGTGAGAGTGCAGAAATTTTCCAGCCTCAACCTTTACTCTGCTGAACCTGAGTGCTTCAACAAGCCTCTCAATTTTCAGACACCAGACTACTGTTTACAACAAGACAGATCTCTTTTTTTGAAGCCCATTCTCATTTGCTTAAAAGGGAGGAGGAAGTATACTCTGGGCAGATAGAGTGATAACAACCGCCCATCCCTTACTTTTTTTTCCCTTTATCTTCCCCAAACTGTATGTGTTAAAAGCCACTATTGTGTTGGCTGGTGATAGCCAGGTGATATGTAAACTGGAAAATTAAGACTATCAGCCTTCAATCCCAATTTCCCAATTCTTCCCCCTCCTTCCCCTTCCCCCTTGGTATCCACATATTTTTTCTCTAGGTGTTTGTCTCTATTTCTTCTTTCAAATAAGATTGTCTATACCATGCTTCTAGATTTCACATATATGTGTTAATATGATACCGTTTTCTCTTTCTGACTTACTTCTCTCTGTATGACACTCTCTAGGTCTATTCACATCTCTACAAATTACCTAATTTTTTTATTGTTATGACTGAGTATTATTCCATTGCATACATCTACCACATCTTCTTTACACTACTGATACTATGTAAAAAATAGATAACTAAAGAGAACATACAATATAGCACAGAGAACTCTACATAAGGAACTGTGGTGACCTGAATGAGAAGGAAGTCCAAAAAGGTGGGGGCAAATGTATATGTATGGCTGATTCATTTTACTGTATAGTAGAAAACAACACAACATTGTAATGCAACTATTTATTGTTTAGTTACTAAAGCATGTCTGACTCTTTTGCGATCCCATAGACTGTGGCCCACTAGGCTTCTCTGTCCATGGGATTTCCCAGGCAAGAATACTGGAGTGGGTTGCCATCCCCTTCTCCAGGGGATCTCCCTGACCCAGGGTTCAAGCCTACACCTCCTGCATTGCCGACAGATTCTTTACCACTGAGCCACCTGAGAAGTAACTAACTCCAATAAGAATTACTTTAAAAGATTTAAATGCAAAAAATGAGAAAGAATACCAGTCTTCAGTTTAAATGAGGCCACACTGAGACATAAAGGATACTTTAACTTGAGATGAATTTAAAAGATCTTGAGAATCATTCTGGGTTTATTATTCATTTATATATCTTCTCAGAAGTATTTGTTCAAATGTTCATTCATATTTTATTTTTGAATTATCTTTCTGTGCTGAGTTCTTAATATATCCTGGATTTAGTTCCAACACCTTAGATATGCTTGTAAATATTTTCATGACTTGTGGTTTGCCTTTTCATTCATTCCTTAGGGATGATTTTCAAAAAGTAGAATTTTTTTGGATGATGTCCAAATTTTGTTTTTATTATAAATTCTTGTTGTGTCCTGTATAAAATTCTTTACCTTTTCAATCCTATCCCTAGTCATCAAA
>SJYQ01006968.1:83485-101681 GCA_006410935.1 Redunca redunca
TTCATAACATATTAAGAACTAATGTTATTTATAGTCAGTGAAGATTTATTTATTCCCATATAAGTATTCAGTAGTTCAAGCACTTTTATTGGGAAATAATAAAACTATCTTTTCCCATTGAATTATATTAGTATCTTTGTCAAAATTTAGTGGATGTTTGGGTCTAATTCAGAACTCTATAGATTATTCCATTGATCTCTGTTTATATTCTTGTTTATATCACATTCTTTTGATTTATAGGGGGTTTTAAGTTCCTCTTTTAGAAAAGGGCCACTGTCCCTTTCTAAAACTTCAGAGCAGTGGAATAGAGACTTGCCCAGTGGGAAAGGCAGGCCATAAGAACAGCGTTTAAATCTCTCCCCAAGGGAACTGACTTTATTTGGAATACTCTGTGTGTGTGTGTGTGTGTGTGTGTGTGTGTAGTCATTCAGTTGTGTCCAGTTCTTTGCCATCTCATGGATCTGTAGGATTTTCCCAGCAAGAATCCTGGAATGTTTAGCCATTCCCTTCTCCAGGGGATCTTCCTGACCCAAGGATTGAATCTGTGTCTCCTGCATTTCAGGGCAGATTCTTTACCATCTGGGCCACCGGGGAATAGTGTGTGGGGAAGTCCAAGCCTTAGGTCACTCTTAAAATCAATGTATATTTTGGTGGTTAGTATCTAAGAGGAGATTAGTAGCTTCAGGAGAGAACAGGCCAAACAGTAGGCCAGCTAGTTTACCAGAAAGAACCAGAGAAAGAAACAAAACAATTCTTCGTGGTATCGAAAGACACCTCAAAGATTTGTTTCTATAACTACCCTGGCAAAGTGGTCTATTCATAGCTGCATCACACTATAAAACAGTATCTACTATAGGACATGGTTGAAAATAATAAATCAATCAGCAACAATTAGTACAGCCTAACATCTGGTTGTAATACCAAATGAGGCAAATTGCTTAACAGAGAGATCAGGGAAAAGGCTAATGAGAGCTCTGCTAAATCCATTGTCATATCAGGGTGACTAGATGCATGCCCAAGGATGTGTCCTCTGAGGAGTAATATCAACAGCCTTAAACTGAAGGGAAAATAAACTCCATTATAACAGGTCTGGTCAAGCTACTAAAAAAAAATAAGCAAAGCCCCACAGTAGAAGACATACTATCTAAAATGTCTAGTTGTCAATCAAAAATTATGAGACAAACAAAGATAGAGAAAAATGGCCATATACAAAGAAAAAAGCAGGCAACAGAGATTGCCTAGATAAGGGACAAGATGTTGGAGTTAGGAGACAAAAACTTAAAGTGGCTCTTACAAATTATGTTCAAAGAATTAGAGGAAATCATACTTTGAAAAGTAAAGTGGGATATGATGACATTGTCTTGTTAAATAGAGAATAACATTAAAAAAGATAGAAATATAAAATAAGAACTGAGAATTTTAGAGTTAAAATAATTTAAATTTTAAAATGCACTAGAAAGGTCAAAACTAGATTTTAACTGTTTGGATAGGAATTAAACATGGAACTAGATTAATAAAGATAAGAACAGGGTAAAAAAGAATGAAGGAAAATGAACTAAGCCATAGAAAAGTATAGGACACTATTAAGTGCCCCAAGAAAGCCCTAATGGAAATACCAGAGAAAAAGAGCAGTAAATAATTAAATAATCACTAACCTAGCTCAAATTCAATTTAAAAATCTACATAGCCAAGAAGTTCAATATACTCCAAGTTGGATATACTAAAGTTCAATATAATCCAAGTTCAAGATCAAAGTTAGATAAACACAGAGATTGCATATAGCAAAAATGTTAGAAGAAGATGACATAAAGTAAAGTTTGAAAGAAGAGAGAATGGCTTATTAATACATATAGAGAACCCCAATAAAATTAGCAGTTGACTTCTTACAACAACCCACAGAGGTCAGAATCAGTGCTATGACATATTTAAAATGCAAAAAGAAAACAAATCACTATATAACCAGATATTACATTTATTTAACAAGTTTATCTTTCAAAAAATGAAGGTGAAATAAAGACATTTTCTGATTAGTAAATTTGGACTAGTCTTTACAGAATATTATTATCCCCATATACTCAATTTCCTCTTTTTTATACTACTGTTTCTATACATATTATATCTATATTAGTCAGTTCATTTCAGTCACTCAGTCCTATCTGACTCTTTGCAACCCCATGGACCTCAGCACACCAGGCCTACCTGTCCATCACCAACTTTCAGAGCTTACTCAAAACACATGTCCATCGGGTCAGTGATGCCATCCAACCATCTCATCCTCTGTTGTCCCCTTCTCATCCTTCCTTCAATCTTTCCCAGCATCAAGGTCTTTTCCAGTGAGTCAGTTCTTCATATCAGGTGGTCAAAGTATTGGAACTTCAGCTTCAGCATCAATCTTTCCAATGAATATTCAGGACTGATTTCCTTTAGGATGGACTGGTTGGATCTCCTTGCAGTCCAAGGGACTCTCAACAGTCTTCTCCAACACCACAGTTCAAAAGCATCAATTCTTCAGTGCTCAGCTTTCTTTAGAGTCCAACTCTCACATCCATACATGACTACTGGAAAAACCATAAACTGTAGTCAAACCATAGCTTTGACTAGATGGACCTTTGTTGAAAAAGTAATGTCTCTACTTTGTAATATGCTTTCTAGGTTTATCATTGCTTTCCTTCCAGGGAGCAAGCATCTTTTAATTTCATGGCTGCAGTCCCCATCTACAGTGATTTTGGAGCCAAAAAAAATAAATAAATAAAACCTCTCATTGTTTCCATTTTTTCCCCATTTATTTGTCATGAAGTGAAGGAACTGGATGCCATGATCTTAATTTTCTGAATTTTGATTTTTAAGCCAACTTTTTCACTCTCCTCTTTCACTTTCATCAAGAAAGTAATGTAAGGGTGGTCCTAAGATGGCAGAGGAATAGGACAGGGAGACCACTTTCTCCCCCAACAGAGCTAGAACAAATAATTTCACAGTTTGTATGGAAATATAAAAAAAACCTCGAATAGCCAAAGCAATTTTGAGAAAGAAGAATGGAACTGGAGGAATCAACCTGCCTGACTTCAGGCTCTACTACAAACCACAGGCATCAAGACAGTATGGTACTGGCACAAAGACAGAAATATAGATCAATGGAACAAAATAGAAAGCCCAGAGATAAATCCACACACCTATGGACACCTTATCTTTGACAAAGGAGGCAAGAATATACAATGGAGAAAAGACAAATTCTTTAACAAGTGATCCTGGGAAAACTGGTCAACCACTTGTAAAAGAATGAAACTAGAACAGTTTCTAACACCATACACAAAAATAAACTCAAAATGGATTAAAGATCTAAACATAAGACCAGGAACTATAAAACTCCTACAGGCAAAACACTCTCCGACATAAATCACAGAAGGATCCTCTATGACCCACCTCCCAGAATATTAGAAATAAAAGCAAAATAAACAAATGGGACCTAATTAAAATTAAAAGCTTCTGCACAACAAAAGAAACTATAAACAAGGTGAAAAGAGCCTTCAGAATGGGAGAAAATAGCAAATGAAGCAGCTGATAATTAATCTCAAAAATATACAAGCAACTCCTGCAGCTCAATTCCAGGAAAATAAATGACCCAATCAAAAAATGGGCCAAAGAACTAAACAGACATTTCTCCAAAGACATACAGATGGCTAACAAACACATGAAAAGATGCTCAACATCACTCATTATCAGAGAAATGCAAATCAAAACCACAATCAGGTACCATTTCATGCCAGTCAGAATGGCTGCTATCCAAAAATCTACGAGCAATAAATGCCGGAGAGGGTTTGGAGAAAAGGGAACCCTCTTACACTGTTGGTGGGAATGGAAACTAGTTCAGCCACTATGGAGAACAGTGTGGAGATTCCTTAAAATCTGGAAATAGAACTGCCATATGACCCAGCAATCCCACTGCTGGGCATACACATGAGTAAACCAGAATTGAAAGAGACATGTGTACCCAAATTGTTCATCGCAGCGCTGTTTATAATAGCCAGGACATGGAAGCAACCTAGATGTCCATCAGCAGATGAATGGATAAGAAAACCATGGTGCATATACACAATGGAGTATTACTAAGCCATTAAAGAATACATTTGAATCAGTTCTAATGAGGTGGATGAAACTGGAGCCTATTATACAGAGTGAAGTAAGTCAGAAAGAAAAACACCAATACAGTATACTGACTCATATATATGGAATTTAAAAAGATGGTAACGATAACCCTGTATGCGAGACAGCAAAAGATACACAGATGTATAGAACAGTCTTATGGACTCTGTGGGAGAGGGCGAGGGTGGGATGATATGGGAGAATGGCATTGAAACATGTATAATATCACATGTGAAATGAATTGCCAGTCCAGGTTCGATGCATGATACAGGATTCTTGGGGCTGGTGCACTGGGATGACCCAGAGGGATGGTATGGGGAGGGAGGTGGGAGGGGGGTTCAGGATGGGGAACACGTGTATACTTCTGGCAGATGCATGTTGATGTATGGCAAAACCAATACAATATTGTAAAGTAGTTAGCCTCTGATTAAAATAAATAAATTTAAATTAAAAAATAAGAACTCAGATCTTGAAAAAAAAGAAATGTATGTTTCATAACATATATATATGAATGTATGTTATGTCTAATAATGTATTGTCATAATCCTTATATTATTTTATGTTTTCAGATAAACCAAGGGAAGATAGGAGAATAAATATATATTTACAGTGTTTACCAGTTTAATCTCCTCACTTACTTTTAGACATCTTCATTTGTTCCTATGGGTTCAAATTAAAATCTGGTATCACCTTCTTACTCTAATACAGCTTTGCCTGCCTCCTTTCTCCGATTATTCTTGAATTTACTACATTTTTATGTGTTACAGATTCAATTATATATTTTAGATAATTGCTAATTATATTAATATTTTATTTTCTAATTATTTAATTACTTTTCAAGGTACTTCGTGTGTGTGTGTATGTGTGTGTGAATTCAAATTGTGTCTGATGTCCCCATCTTTCAGACTGAAGAATTTCCTTCAGAATTTCTTGTAAGAAGGTTTACCAGTAAAGAATAACCCAGATTTTTATAAGGCTATTCTAACAAACCCAAAGTAAAAATCTGACCTAAACTTCTATTTAGGATTTTTCAAGCTCTGTCTACAATAATTAGGCTTTATAACATGAGTTTTTCTATATGTAAAGTTAATCTTATTTATATCCAATATTTGAGCAATCAGGAACAAGAATACAGGGATTATGCTTGTTTGTTGGAGGAGACTCTTGAGAGTCCCTTGGACAGCAAGAAGATCCAACTAGTCCATCCTAAAGGAAATCAGTCCTGCATATTCATTGGAAGGACTGATGCTGAAGCTGAAGCTCCAATACTTTGGCCACCTGATGTGAAGAGCTGATTCACTGGAAAAGACCCGAAAGATTGAATGTGGGAGGAGAAGGGGACAACAGAGGAGGAGATGGTTGGATGGCATCACTGACTCTATGGACATGAGTTTGAGTAAACTCCAGGAGAGTTAGGCCTGGCGTGCTGTAGTCCACAGGGTTGCAAATAGTTGGACACGACTGAGCGACTGAACTGAACTGAACTGAACTGGACTAAACTGAACTGGACTAATACTAACTTCAGTTGTTATAAAAGTCAAATTCTGAAATACTTATTTTAAATAATAAGAACATATTATTCATAAGGCTGAAGAGACTTGCTGACAAGTCTCCCTGGATATATATAATATACCCTTTATGTATAAGAGGGTTGTTTACTCCACTAACTAGTATAGAGAGCCAGCAGATGTCTAGAACCAGTTTGGCAGTTCTAAACTTTATAGCCATATCCCAAGAACCCAATAGCTGGAACAAAGTTTAGAAACTTAAATGTCAGAATTCTGCCAATGCTACATCCATAGGAAATCTAGAACTGGGAAATTGAATTGCTATACTGTATCCCACCCTAAAAAGCAGCTGAAAGTATTTGTTAAGCATCATGTGAAACATTCATACAGCATTATCAATATCATACTTAAAAACTTTAAGTTTAACCAACATTTTCAAATTTAAATAGTGATTAATTCTACCTGCACAACAGCTCTTTCAGTGACTGAAGGTGAAAGAGACAAGAGAGGAAGAATTATAGTTTACACCTTTGCAAAGCCTTACCATAATTAGGCTTTCTTTGGAAGTCACAGTTTAACAAACTGTGGCCAACTGATGACATTTACTCTTAACTTTCTGCACCTGATCCAATCTTACTTTAATCCATTATTTCAGTGCGTGGGAATGCTTTAAACTACTATCTGGGTAAAACTCTGCTCAAGAACCCTTCTGATATAAACTGATTAGAGGAATAGGACAGACCTCTACTTGAGAGAAAATACATCAGACTCCTAATTTGATGTGGTAAGATGTTATCTTTACCACCTGAATCTTATTTTGAATCATATTTAGAGTTAATACAATAAAATTTGGCACTCTAATTACTAGTTTCAACTTATAACACTGGATCGACCAAAACTGGTATTTATAAACTCCCATGGAATATTCATTATTGGGAAAATGGTTTTTAAGGGGCATTTTTTTTTTTTAACTTGCAGTGTGCTAAGATCTTTATAAACATAGTGTTTGGTGGTGGTTTGGTCGCTAAGTCATGTCTGACTCTTGCGACCCCCGTGGTCTGTAGCTCTCCAGGCTCCTATGTCCTTGGAATTCTCCAGGCAAAAATTGTGGAGTGGGTTGCCATTTGCTTCTCCAGAGGATCTTTCCCACCCAGGAATCGAACCCCAGTTTACTGCACCGCAGGCAGATTCTTTACTGACTGAGCTACAAGGGCATCTCAAATATATTGTTAGGCCAACACTAAGATGCTTACCTGAAAGTATTGTCAGAGTTATAGACATGCCTTTCTTAATTACAATTTCATTATATGGTTTTGGTATATTTTATGTGACGATACAGGCTTCCCTGGTGGCTCAGTCGGTAAATAATCCACCTGCAATGCGGGAGACCTGGGTTCATGCCTCTGGGTAGTTAAGATTATAATGGAGGAGGGCATGACAACCAACTCCAGTATTCTTGCTTGGAGAATCCTCATATACAGAGGAGCCTAGCAGGCTGCAGTCCATGGGATTGCAGAGTCAGAAAAAACTGAACAACTAAGCATAGCATGTTACAAGAAATATCCACTTGATGATAAATTCTGTACCCCTTTCCTCTACAAAAAATTTATTTAGGACCAGTTGGATGCCCCATATACTGTGTAGGGGATGGGAATAAAAAATTGAACAAGTTAAGGTCAGATGTCCCTAAGAAATTTCAGCTTAATTAGACAAATGAACACATAAATTATTAAAATATACAACTACACAAATTATGCATGAGATGCAGTATATCTGTGGTCTATGGGATTACAGAGATGGATCCCTTAATACAGATCTGATTATGTTATGCAATAGCCCTTATACATGAGAATCATGTTTATTTCTCCTAAAAGTCAAAGATGAGAAGTTTATTTCCTTCCAGAGAGAAACTGTATAATCTTTTATTGTTTTATAAGAAATAAATAGCCTAAAGCAATTTGCCTTTTCATTCTGATTTTAGTTCATTCCAGTAAGTCACTCACACTAAGTACCTGATACATTTTTTTCTCTTTTCCAAATATACGTCTGATGTTTATTTGCCTTGTTTTAAACATTTTTGAATTGTGTTATTTTAAAGCAGTTAGGGTTAGAACGATAATCTATTTTAGTTCCCTAAAGTTTCAAAGAGATTAATTTAGGCTTCCAGATTATAAGTGATTTAACCAAGTTTACCTATCTAGTTACTTGAAAAATTTAGTTTAGAAATCAATTCACCCAAATCCTAGTCCTTTTTTATGCTATTGTTCTAAAAGATAAAATGTTGATGAATGGTGACAAATCAGACAATGAGGAATGGGGGAAGAAAGGAAGAGAAGAAAACAAAGAAAGAAAGGGAAAAACGGTAACAAATTTAGAAGGGTTCAAAATTTAGTTTTCTCAAAATTTAAAACAAATCTTTAAAATACAACTGTCAGAAATCTCACCATAAGCTGAAAATATTCTGTTGGCAATTTTTCTGATATAAATAAACATAGCCCCCAATTCAAACAAAATCTTTAAAATGCAGAAGAACATGTATCTTTCTTCAGGATTATTGATGTAGGCATATTTTAAGTTGTAAGGGTGAACGAGTTTATTCATCTAGATGCTTGGAAAACAATGAATATCACTCTTTGGCTATGTTTTCTACAATAGATTGGAGTTTTAAGGCCTGAATGTTTACAGTTCAGCTCTCCACACCAGCAACCTGACTAATTTCTACCTCAGAAATGGGTTCCTCATTCATGAAGAGAAACAATTTATTAATTAACATAATTTTAATTTCTTCCTAAAATGTTTATAAGCTGAAAAACATATTTTTTTGTATGTGCCTGTGATTTGTAAATGAGGAAAGCAGGATCGTCTACTTCCAACTAAACGCTTACAGTTGAATTGAAGCATCTTTTGCTTCCAATTAATACACCTGCAATGGCCACTCCACGGGGCTCGGGTTTCTGAGAGCATGGTCCGTCTACCTTCCAAGATTCAGAATCCTAAGCATTCCAAATGCTCAGGCAGCAAGTGACTTATGACCTAGCCTCAGGTGTTCTAAGATACCACTTTCACTGCACTCTAGCAGTTCAAGCAAGTTACTACAGTTAGTCCAGATTCAAGAGAATAGGGAAAGAAATTCTACCTTTTGATGTGAGGAAGAATATGTGTATTTCACTCAAGAGGAATGAATTGATAGCAGCTATCTTTGGACATTATATATCAACAGAATTTCCACCAGTATTTTCACATGGATTAAAACTCATCTCATGACTGAATCGGAATTCTACAGAGGAAACACATCACAACAAAACATTTGTTAATAAATAATTTTAAGTCTCTTCAAGTGTGTAAGTTATTTAGATGCCCCCATCCACAAATTTCATTCTGAAGTACCCAATAAATGTGAATTTATCCTTTATATCTTAAAAATAAATTGTTACAGTCTATTGACTTTCAATTTAAAGAATCTGAATATTACTTTATATATATATATAACAGAAATGAAACAGAAATCAGTTAATCATAACTTTTTGCATTGTCATCATATTTTTCTTAATTTCACATTTTCACTATTGATTAGGTATTTTCAATTCCAACAAGATTTTTAAGATAATTATTAGTGGACCTAAAACTGTGATTAAAAAGTGATATTAAGCATATCTTCCATACATGCATATATTAAAATCAGGTAGATAAACATCCCTTTATGCACATAAGGTTTTTATTTACCATAGTCTGCTAAAGTTATCTGAATGCCTTCTCTGATATAAAGCTGGAAATAATATGGAGTGTAATTGTGTTGTATATCCCAAAGAGCTTTTGTTATATCTGTATTTTAAGAAAAACTCCATCATATTTTACATAGCTTCCAGCAAGCAATAATACCTTCAGTCACATCAATACTGCCTTTAACTAGTCATCTTGAAGATCTGCTGTCCAAATTAATGTGTTTATCTTCTAAATATTGAAGGAAAATCACAATATCTTATGGTTCACATTATTTGGGTTCAAGGGTCTTATCAGTCATTACTAAGAACAGCAAGTTTCTCTACAAGAATATGTTTTTTGATAAGCAACCCTATTAGAATTCTCCTTTAGAAGTATTTTCAACACTCTCACCATTTCAAACACCTACAGGTATTATTTATGCTAATATTTTCCCTCTTTGTAATTATCACCAAATATATCTTCCCTTAAAGTTCAAATTAGTATTGCAGTAACTATGAACTAATAGGACTGTTTAGTTAGTATTTTAGCTTATGATTTTATTCGTATAACACTAATAGAGTGTTTTTCTACTAAATTTGAAAACATTCCCACAAATGCCAAATGACTCATTTTCGCAGTTAAGAAATTTCATTTTGCAAAGTAGTTGAGTGAAGTGCCAGAAGCAGTAACTTTTAAATTCCTCTAGGTAGTCTCCTAATGCTACTGCTGTTATCAACTGACCACCTGAGGCATATTATTCAAGTTCTTCAACAGAATAATATCACACCTGTGTACCTGTAACTATGAGCAACACTGTATAGGTTATATAAAATCAGTCACAGTATCAGGGACTTATCAGGGTCCATATCATGTTTCTTAAACTAACTCTGTACATTTTATGTTATACATAAATGATGTATACATATGACAACTCTGTACATTTTATGTTATACATAAAATGATGTATACATGTGAATCAGTTATCACCTGAAATAAGTCAGTATTGTTCTACAACAAGTTACCTAATCTGGAAGGAGACTGTGTGTGTGGCAAGTATTTCAGCAGAAGATTAGCAAGATGAGAGCAGAAATACCATTTCTGAAAACTGAAGTTACAACAACTTGAAACAAAATTAATTGGCAAGCCTGACATTCAATATTCTCTACTAGTCTGACTCTGGGTATTACTTTGGGATTGAGATTCATCTGGGGATGTATGTTTTCTGTCCCTGCATGTAGTAAAGAATAAAAGTGAGTAATTTCATAGAAGTACTATTAGCAGACCATTAACTGGATAGAAATATGGGTGTATATCTGGAAGATGAAAGACCTGATCAAAGTAAGCTGCATGCAATTAGTGCGTTAAATATATAGCTCATAGAATGTCATCTATTTGAAAGCCTATTTTGCTTTCCTCCTCTTCCTTAACATTTTCTTTCGATGCGGAAAGAAGTCTTCCCCACCCTTGAATATAAATTTGGACATATTCCATGAGTTTTCTGTTTCAGGCAGTGGACACCACTTAACCTCATAATCATGGACTTGATTTAGAATAGAGTATCTCTTAAAATACTAATTAAACACTAACTCAGGAGTACGGTTTCTTAACACATTTCTCTCCTCTAACTCTACTTCTATTTTAACCTACCTACTTTCATGTTCAGTGATATAGTTGATCTCTGCTCTCTCTTCAGTCAAGGCTTTCCACTCTAGCAGTGATTGGTTCCACCAGGGAAGGAAAGATACAAGAGAATAGGAAGAATTTTATATGAAATTGGTGGCTTCTCTGTTTCTGCTGCTGACAAGGATTTTACACCAACTTTCTTTTTCTTTCTCATGAGCTGCTATTGTAAAATCTTCAGATTTTTTTCTGTGACTGATATTTTCAGTCCTTTGAACTGAGAGGGTGCATTTCTATTCCAGTTGGACCCATATGACTCATTTCACATTCTTTTATAAACCCAGTATGTATCTTCTGTTTTTAATAGTCTTTAAAAAATAAAGACTATTTTTTAAGAGCAGTTTTAGGTTCACAACAAAATTGAGGGGAAAGAACAGAAATTTCCTATATACCCTCTGTCCTCAAACAGGCAGCCTCTCCCACTATCCATGTCCCTCACCAAAATGGTACATTTGTTACAGCTGATGGACCTACACTGACAGTCATTATTCTCCAAAGTCCATGGTTTGCATTGTGGTTCAATTTTGGTGTTGTGTGGTCTATAGGTTTTGATAAGTGTATAAACAGTATGGATCCATCATTATAGTGTCATATGGAGTTTTTTACTGCCCTAAAAATTCTCTGTGCCCTGTCTATTCACCCCCCTAATTTCCTAATCTCTGACAACCGCTGAGCTTTTTATTGTCTCCTTTCCAACATATCGTGTAAAAAGTCTCACCTTTTCCAGAATGTCATATGGTTGGAATCTTATAGTATGTAGCCTTTTCAGATTGGCTTCTTTCACTTAGTAATGTTCATTTAAAGTTTATCCTTTTTTTTTTCATGACTTAGTAGTCCATTTCTGTGTAGCATTGCATAATAATCCATTATCTGAATGTACCAAAGTTTATCCATTCATCTACCTAAAATAAATCTTGGTTGTTTCTCAGTTTTGGCAATTATGAATAAAGATGGTACAAACATCAATATGTGGGGTTTTATGTGGATAAAGGTTCAACTCCTTTGAATAAATATTAAGGAGCACTGACTTGTATGGTAAAATTATGCTTATATTTGTAGGAAACCACCAAACCATCTTCCAAAATATACTATTTCTCATTTCCACCAGCAGTGAATCAGAGTTCCTGTTGCTCCACATCCTCACCAGTAGTTAGTGTCATTGGTATTCTAGATTCTGGCCATTCTAATAGGTGAGTGATAGTATCTCTTTGATGTTTTTTAATTTGCATTTTCCTGATGACATAGTTTCTGTTTTTACTACTGGAGTTCCTCAATCTTTTACTCCCTATGAAGCTGAATTCAATATGAGCAGATAGAATATTCACTCTCATAAGTCCCACTCATTCTTTGTCCAACAAATAGAGGTTTGGGCTGCTCTGATTGCATCCCAATCTTAATGTCTTTGTAAAACGACCACAACAAGATTTTCCAGCACACATGTTTTTCTTACAATGTGATATTCATATGTCTACATTTGAGATGTAGGGCTTTTGTTCTCTGAAGAAGCCTAGACCAGATGGACGGGTATTGAGTATAGAAATCCTGATTGACAGTCCCAGCTGAGGTACCAGCCAGTATCGACTACCTGACAAGTTAGGAAAGATGCCTTGCATCGTCCACAGCCATTGAATCTACTGTGCTGAGGCCTTGGGCCTTGTGAAATAGAGATGAGTCTCGCTTCAAGTTGCACCCTGCTTGAATTCCTGCCCCACTGAGTCTTGGATATAATAAATTTTTATGCTACTAAGGTACAAGCAGTAAAAATATGAAATATCATGAGTGAATTATGCATCACTATAATTAAGCCCCCTATGTCTTCCATATGCAACAAACATATTTTGAGCTTGAAGTGGTCTGATGAATCTCTCTCAACCACCATTTTATTTTTTCAGTAAGACAACATATTTTTTTTCACAGAAGTTTTTTCAAACTCCTTCTCCTTCAATTCCTAATCCTTTTTCTAACAGATGTGTCCAGGTGACATGGAGTGGAGTTATGTAAAGTTCCTTTGTAAATACACATAATAATCTGGCTTTGCTGTATCTTGGTATCAGCTTACTGTCAAAACATCTATTTCACTATTTGTTACACACAGTATAAAGCATCCATAGTATTTTGGAGCAGAGATAAGAGGTGTTCTTCCCTGGGGGCTCCAGCAACAGACATTAAACTATACCAAGAGCTGACTGATGACAATAATATATGACCTAGGACAAATTCAAAGTCCTACTTCTAGAGAAATAGAATTGAACTTCAGGAGTGGAAAAGGGTTCCTAAAATGGGTTTTGTTTTATTCAGAGTGAAGAATTAATTATTCTGATAAGAGAATGGGTTGGAGTCTAAGTAGCCTGACAGTTTCCTGCCAAGGCACTGGAAGTAAACTTTCAATGAATCTTTCAAGGCAGAAGAGAGGCCAAATCTGCAAAAAAAAAAAATTGTGATATAAAGAGAATATCCATGCTAGCTAATTTTACTAACTAATCAGTCCTTTATTTAGAAGTAGAAGGAGAAGCAAACATAACTAGTTTCTTTAAGGAAAATAAATCTCTACTTCTACACTTTGCCCCCTTACTCTCCCCACCCCTAACAAAGAATAAATTATCCAAATAGCTGACCTTGGAAGACAGATATATTTTAAAATAGTATAATATTTTTCCTTCTGATAAACTTTTTGTTTGATTAGCATCCATTGTTTTTCTTCTTCAAAAACCACCATCTACTAGTTTTAACTTGCATAGATCTCCTAGTGTTTAGGGGCATACCTAGTGGTTCAGAAGGTAAAGTGATGCAGAAGGTAAAATCTGCCTGCAATGCAGGAGATCCCAGTTTGATCCCTAGGTTTGGAAGATCCCCTGGAGAAGGGAACGGCTACCCACTCCAGTATTCTTGCCTGGAGAATCTCATGGACAGAGAAGCCTGACAGGTTACAGTCCATGGATTCCCAAGGAGGTGGAAACAACTGAGTGACTAATGCTTTCACTTACATAGTGTTTAACCTATCCCATGATATTTGGAGTAGATTTAAGAACCATTCACAAACAAAGAGAATTGTATATCCTTCTGCAATCATGATTTGTTAAATCTGTCCATTGGTCAGAATTGAACTATTAATACCAATGAATGTCTTCTCATTCTCTAGTTTGAAATAGGGTTTCTGTCATTTGAAATTGAAGAAGTCTGACTCAGATTAATTATAAATAGCAAAAAAAATATTGCTGTATACAACAAAACAGCAAAAATTGAACTGTAATTAAGTAGGGCAATCAAACATTCAGAAAGAGTTTTGGAAATTTAATATTATTAAAATTTTCAAATAATATTAAGTAGAGCCAACAAGTTCATCAAAATTTGACCACATAGAAAAAGGAAAAATTGACTTGGAAAAAAATCACATCAGAAGGTCCAGTTCTATGTAATAATATCCTGTACTGGGGATATAAAATAAATAAATATTAGACTGAATGTAAATAATAGAAAATAATTCCCAGAGATAAATAACAATGTCATTTTTAAAAACAGACTTTATTTTTCAGAGTAGTGTTAGGTTCACAGAAAAATTGAATAAAATAAAGGTCCTATTATCTTTGGGTTATGGCAAATAAATTTTCTTATTATTAGCATTTTGCATTAGCACATCAAAATATGGTGCATTTATTACAGTAGATGAACCAATATTGATACATTACTATTACTATTTTCTAGAAGAATGAGAGCAGGATCTAGGCACCGTTCAGTTCAGTTCAGTCTCTGAGTCGTGTCTGACTCTTTGCAACCACATGAATCACAGCACACCACACCTCCCCGTCCATCACCATCTCCCGGAGTTCACTCAAACTCATGTCCATCGGGCTGGTGATACCATCCAGCCATCTCATTCTCTGTCGTCCCCTTGGCTTCCTGCCCCAAGCCTCCCAGCATCAGGGTCTTTTCCAGCGAGTCAACTCTTCGCACAAGGTGGCCAAAGTATTGCAGTTTCAGTTTCAACATCAGTCCTTCCAAAGAACACCCAGGACTGATCTCCTTTAGAATGGACCAGTTGGATCTCCTTGCAGTCCCAGGGACTCTCAAGAGTCTTCTCCAACACCACAGTTCAAAAGTATCAATTCTTCGGTCCTTAGCTTTCTTAACAGTCCAACTCTTACATCCATACATGACTACTGGAAAAACCATAGCCTTGACTAGATGGACCTTTGTTGGCAAAGTAATATCTCTGCTTCTTAATATGCTATCTAGGTTGGTCATAACTTTCCTTCCAAGGAGTAAGCGTCTTTTAATTTCATGGCTGCAATCACCATCTGCAGTGATTTTGGAGCCCCCAAAAATAAAGTATGACACTATTTCCACTGTTTCCCCATCTATTTCCCATGAAGTGGTGGAACCAGATGCCATGATCTTCGTTTTCTGAATGTTAAGCTTTAAGCCAACTTTTTCACTCTCCTCTTTTACTTTCAACAGGCTTTTTAGTTCCTCTTCACTTTCTCCCATAAGGGTGGTATCATCTGCATATCTGAGGTTATTGACATCTCTACCAGCAATCTTGATTCCAGCTTCTGCTTCTTCCAACCCAGTGTTTCTCATGATGTACTCTGTATATAAGTTAAATAAGCAAGGTGGCAATATACAGCCTTGACGTACTCCTTTTCCTATTTGGAACCAGTCTGTTGTTCCATGTCCAATTCTAACTGTTGCTTCCTGACCTGCATATAGGTTTCTCAAGAGGCAGATCGGGTAGTCTGGTATTCCCATCTCTTTCAGAACTTTCCACAGTTTATTGTGATCCACACAGTCAAAGGCTTTGGCATAGTCAATAAAGCAGAAATAGATGTTTATCTGGAACTCTCTTGCTTTTTCCATGATCCAGCAGATGTTGGCATTATGATCTCTGGTTCCTTTGACTTTTCTAAATCCAGCTTGAACATCTGGAAGTTCATGGTTCACATATAGCAGAAGCCTGGCTTGGAGATTTTTGAGCATTACTTTACTAGCGTGTGAGATCAGTGCAATTGTACGGTAGTTGAGCTTTCTTTGGCATTGCCTTTCTTAGGTATTGGAGTGAAAACTGACTTTTGCAGTCCTGTGTCCACTGCTGAGTTTTCCAAATTTGCTGGCATATTGAGTGCAGCACTTTCACAACATCACCTTTAGAATTTGAAATAGCTCAACTGGAATTCCATCACCTCCACTAGCTTTGTTCATAGTGATACTTTCTAAGGCCCGCTTGACTTCACATTCCAGGATGTCTGGCTCTAGGTGAGTGATTACACCATCGTGATTATCTGAGTTGTGAAGCTGTTTTTGTACAGTTCTTCTGTGTATTCTTGCCACCTCTTCTTAATTTCTTCTGCTTCTATTAGGTCCATATCATTTCTGTCCTTTATCAGCCCATCTTTGCATGAAATGTTCCCTTGGTAGCTCTAATTTTCTTGAAGAGATCTCTAGTCTTTCCTATTCTGTTGTTTTCCTCTATTTCTTTGCATTGATCACTGAATAAGGCTTTCTTATCTCTCCTTGCTATTCTTTGGAACTCTGCATTCAGATAATTATATCTTTCCTTTTCTCCTTGGCTTTTTGCATTTCTTCTTTTCACAGCTATTTGTAAGGCCTCCTCAGACAGCCATTTTGCTCTTTTGCATTTCTATTCCATGGGTAATGTTAACAATGCACAAAATGAAACCTTTTTAAAGTCTCCTTCAATAACTCAATTTATGACTTGAATGGGCTTTTTTCAAATGTAAATTAGTTATATATATACATACATATACATATGTATTTGTATTTATATATCGTATTATTGTATATATTGTAATATGCCTACATATATATATATATATAAAAGCAATACATATAAAATATCAGGAAACACCATCCAAATCATGAGGAAGTCCTATCCATTCCACCTTAAAAATATATAGAAAATCCATTCACTTTTCCCTTCCTGTCCGCACCCTAGGACAAACCACTACTAACTTACTCTAGAATTATTGACCAAGCCTCTTATTTCTTTACTCTGCTTATATTCTTGCCTGAATTACAAAGAGCAGACAGAACACTCTAAAATGCAAGAGTCACTAATCTGCCTCTAATTAGTGTATATTCTGTATATTTTGGTTTCATCACTTGTAAAATGTATATAATAAAAGTATCTACTTCATAGGACTTTAAATATTAAATGACTTAGCATGTATGATGCACTTAGAACAGTGAGACACATGATAAGCATTTTAGACATATGAACTCTAGAATGTGAGTTATATGTAAGCACACTTTTGTCTGTTTTGTTCATCACTTTAATCCTTAGTGCCCTGAAGAGGTCCTCCACATTACAATGCATAGCAAAATTGCTGAATAAATGTGAGCTAGTAGTATTGGGAGACAGGTGTCAAAGACGGTAATTAAAAACCCTATATGCGACACAGCAAAAGAGACACAGATATAAAGAACAGACTTTTGGACTCTGTGGGAGAGGGAGAGGGTGGGATGATTTGGGAGAATGGCATTGAAACATGTATACTGTCATGTAAGAAACGAATTGCTAGTCTAGGTTCAATACAGGATACAGGATGCTTGGGGCTGGTGCACTGGGGTGACCCAGAGAGATGATATGGGGAGGGTGGTGGGAGGGGTGTTCAGAGTTGGGAACTCCTGTACACCTGTGGTGGATTCATGTCAATGTATGGCAAAACCAATACAGTATTGTAAAAAAATAAAAAATAAATAAAAAATAAAAATAAAAAGAATTTTAAAAAAATAGAAGTTTGTTACCTGAGCAAGAACCCTGTATGGCTGAGTTTGTGGCAAACAGAATTAAGATAGAACAGAATGGATGTTGGTAGAATGAACCTATATTGCAATTCAGGTTTTAAGTTTAGCATCAGAAATGGATGCCATATCAGCTATTATTCATGTTTTATGATTAATAAATGTTTTTTTTCTAAAATTCTCCTTTATCTCTTATATACTTTACAGGAAAATATTTCAAAATATTTGGAGATGGGTGATATTTAATGTTTTAAGAATTAATATTATCTGGTGATGACGTAGGAAATAATGGAACTCTTGAAACCTTGTGTTGGAATCATGAAATCTCTACTCCTAGTTTTCTTATACTAACAACTTTAAGACAGTATCTTTCAATTATATATATTGAAATTATATATAGTATGTCA
>SJYQ01006968.1:130563-146668 GCA_006410935.1 Redunca redunca
AAAAAAATCTTAAGAAGAATTTCTTTCTCTGGATTATAATGCTTTCTAAATTAGGATTTAATAGTTATAGCATTAAGTGATAGTGCTAATTTTACTCTCATTTTCTTTATAAATTATTTTAGTGGTTGTAAGGCCCATTAGTTGGTGATGGACAGGGAGTCCTGGCGTGCTGCGATTCATGGGGTCGCAAAGAGTCGGACATGACTGAGCGACTGAACTGAACTGAACTGAAGGCCTATTATTGTGTGCTTTTGCTTGTATGTTTATTGTCTGTTTATTTGTCTGAATATGTTTAAACTGCTGGTTAGGCACTGTACAAGCAGTGTTGGTTAATGAGCAATAATGGCAACTTCAGTATTTAATAATAAGCTGTACAATTTGAGTCTTTAGCCCAACTCTCCTCCTTTTGTGCTGTTTGTGATTTAGCCTCTTTTCAGATCAAACATAGCAACTATCCCATCTTAGTGTCTATAAGAATTGCTGAGAATTTTTTTCAAATTGACAAATTGCTGAGCCTCACTGCCAAAGAGTTGGATTTAGTGTATTGAAGATAGTGTTTAGGACTTGCCATTTTAGATAAGCACTCTACTAAATGTATAAGCAGATGGTTTGAGAAACTCTGACTTAGGGATCTCTATCTGTATTCATTCTAGTTCTTTGTTTACAGCAAATAGGATTGAAATCCAGCTAAAGTAAACAAAAGAAATTTATAAGAAGTTGGATATTTTATCAATAAAAATTAGATTTATAATATAAATGTTCGATTTAAAGACATTGGATAAGATGATTCCACAGAATTGAAGAGACTTCTACAGAACCAACTTTAACAAAGAGTAGGAATCAGGGCAGCATCTGGGATCTAGACAGCAGGAATTAATCACCAGTCTCGTTGGGCTGAATTAATTTCAACATTTTCCCCCTATAATTGTATTACTCAGCTAAAAATATCAGTTCTGCAATGGTTTGTCTGAATGACCTAGATTGAGTTATGAACCTCTGCAACATAGAAGGAGTAGGAGCTCATGATTGACAACCTTACCATGACTGGACTCTATGGGGGACAAGTAATTTCTTAAAAATACTGTCACTAAAGTTAGTGGAATGGACAGTGGTTGTCCAAAACCTAACACATGTCTAATCACTGATAGTATAATATAATCATCAAAATAACTTATAATTTCAGCCCTTCAACTAAGAGCTAAATTATGAAATGAATATGACTTGGTATAATTAGAGTCTCTAGAGTCTCCCAGTTCAGCCCAGGGGAGTTAGGCATCATTTTACTACTACCCTCAATAGAATATTATAAATTTAGGAAATGTATTATAATAGAATCATGAAGCTCATCTCTTGAAAGGATAGTGTATATTTGTTTTTACTTAAGTACAATTTGAAATATCCCTTGTTATGACAAATCTCCTATCCTGCAGTATAGAAGATAAGGAAGCAATATAGGTGGCTTGAACTAACCTTTCATTTACAAGAAATTTGACTTTTACCAAGTGGCTCAAGCTATGTCCAAAATTTCAGTGCATTCAAAATATTGTACAATATTCTGGTCATTACCATGTATCTGGTTTACAGGAAAACACTTCTGACACAAAATACTGTGCCCAATACTGACCCAGCTTCCATACACAATTATTGTGCTTTTAAAAATAAAACAATTCCTAAACTATAGAAACAAAATTGATGTGACTCTTCAATTCAGTTCAGTTGCTCAGTCATGTCTGACTCTTTGCCACCCCATCGACTGAGGCACACCAGGCCTCCCTGTCCATCACCAACTCCCAGAGTTTATTCAAACTCGTCCATCGAGTTGGTGATGCCATCCAACCATCTCATCCTCTGCTGTCCCCTTCTCCTCCTGCCCTCAATCTTTCCCAGCATCAGGGTCTTTTCAAATGAGTCAGTTTTTCTCATCAGGTGTTGTTCCATGGCCAGTTCTAACTGTTGCTTCCTGACCTGCATACAGATTTCTCAAGAGGCAGCTTCAACATCAATCCTTCCAATGAATATTCAGGACTGATTTCCTTTAGGTTGGACTAGTTGGATCTCCTTGCAGTCCAAGGGACTCAAGAGTCTTCTCTATCACCACAGTTCAAAAGCATCAATTCTCGACACTCAGCTTTCTTTATAGTCCAACTCTCACATCGATACATGACTACTGGAAAAACCATAGCCTTGACTAGACAGACCTTTGTTGACAAAAACATCTCTGATTTTTAATATACTGTCTAGGTTGGTTATAACTTTTCTCCCACAGAGTAAGCATCTTTTAATCTCATGGCTCCAGTCACTATCTGCAGTGATTTTGGAGCCCCCCCCAAAATAAAGTCTGCCACTGTTTTCCCATTTATTTCCCATGAAGTGATGGGACCGGATGCCATGATCTTCATTTTCTGAATGTTGAGCTTTAAGCCAACTTTTCACTCTCCTCTTTCACTTTCATCAAGAGGCTCTTTAGTTCTTCTTCACTTTCTGCCATAATGGTGATATCATCTGCATATCTGAGGTTATTGATCTTTCTCCCAGCAATCTTGATCCCAGCTTGTGCTTCATCCAGCCCAGCGTTTCTCATGATGAACTCTGCATATAAGTTAAATAAGCAGGGTGACAGTATATAAACTTGACATACTTCTTTCTTTTCCTGTATGGAAGCACTCTGTTGTTCCATGTCCAGTTCTAACTGCTGCTTCCTGACCTGCATACAGATTTCTCAAGAGGCAGGTCAGGTGATCTGGTATTCCTGTCTCTTTCAGAATTTTCCACAGTTTATTGTGATCCACCTATGTAATATGACTTTAAATAAACCTTACATTTTAAAAATAAAATAGTAAATGACATTTTAATGGGCTTGGAATTTTAAGATTGCCATTGTTTCATTTTAAAGTGATTACATTTCTAGTGGTCATGTTCTCAGAAATAGCTGTCCAAATGCAGCATAAATATTCTGAGTTTTTGAGTCATTACTCTTTTCTAGGCACCAGTCTAAGTACTTCAATGTATTCAATTGTGTGATCTTCATTACAGCCCATAAAGTTAACATCATTTTCATCTCCATTTTATAGGTGAGGATATCAGGACACAGAATAGGTTAAGCACCTTGGCACAATGTTAAAGACTAAGAGTGTTATGGATTCAGTTGTGTTCCCTCTTCCCTCCCCCACAAATTACTATGTTTAAATCCTAGTCCCCAGTACCTGAGAATATGACTTTTTGAGAAATGAGGTTGTTGCAGATGTAATTGGTTAAGATTAAGTCCTACTGAAGTAGTGAAAGTGAATGTGTTTTTCGCTCAGTTGTAGCTCACTCTTTGCAACCCCATGGACTCATAGCCCAACAGGCTCATCTGTCCATGGAATTTTGCAGGCAGGAATACTAGAGTGGATAGCCATTCCCTTCTCCAGGGGATCTTCCTGACCCAGGAATTGAATCAGGTTTTCTACACTGCAGCCAAGTTCTGTACTATCTGAGCCACCAGGGAATAGGGTGGGCCCCTAATCCAATATGACTGATGTCTGATTAAAAGGGGGAAATTTGGAGATAGACATGAGCACAGGGAGAAGGCCATGTGAGACGAAAGCAGATATTGAAGTTATGCATCTACAAGCCAAGGAACCCAAAGATGGCCAGCAAACTACCTTAACACAGGACAGAATCACAAAACAGATTCTCTCTCACAGTTCTTAGAAGGAACCAACCCCTGATGACTGCTTCCTCTCTATAGATTTCTAGCTCCTAAAACCTCTGAAAGAGTAAACTTCTATTGCTCTAAGCCACCCAGTTGTGGTACTTTGTTATGGCAATGCTACGAAACTAACATACAGGGTTAGGATTTGGATTCAGATATTATAGCTCCAAACATTACATTCTTAAACAACACACTGTGTTGTTTTCCAACAAATAAGATAATTGAATAAATACATTGTAGATCTAGACTAGGAAAGCTAATCCAGACTAATAGAGCTAGTAACACTTTTCCAGAGCCTCATATGCTTCTTTGTAAGGACACAGAGAAAGGTACTTACAGTATTATTTTCCTTCAAAACTGACAGAAACAAAGTAGAAATAGAATAACTATGACTAAATATATTTGGAAAAAAATCATGATCTGAGAATTTAACCACAAGTTATACATTAGTATAAATTAACTTTATTTGATTATCAAAAAGCATTACCTTTAATAAATCTCTAGAGAAGGATGGAAAATCTTAAGGAACATCTCTGCAGCAACTATTTGATGACAATTACTATGTGTGTTTCAGGTCATATAGAGTATAATTTTTACAACCCAGGCCTTGACTACTAGTGAATTCAAGTGGAAAAAAATATAGAAAAATGATTCCTATTCCACACAGGGAAGCCTGGCATGCTGTAGTCTGTGGGGTCATGAAGAGTCAAACACAACTTGGCGACTGAATAACAACATTACACAAAGACTGTAATGGAGAATCTACATGGTCTTCTGCCCAAAGCTTTTTCTAATTAAAACAAACAGCTGTGGAATTACGGAAAAGTCATGCATAAAGTAGGCTTCTTCTACTCAAAAATAAATGTAGTGAAAAGCAAAAGGAGAGTTAGAAGTAAGTTGTTGCTCAGTCGCTAAGTCGTGTCCAACTCTTTGCAACCCTTTGAACTGCAGTACACCAGGCTTCTCTGTCCATCACTATCGCCTTATTGTTGTTCAATTGCTTGGTCTTGTCTGACTGTTTGGGATCCCATGGACTGCAGCATGCCAGGCTTCCTTGTCCTTCACCACCTCCTGGAGCTTGCTCAAACTCATGTCCATTGAGTTGGTGATGCCATCCAACCATCTGTTCCTCTTCTTTCTCCTCTTGCCTTCAGTCTTTCCCAGCATCAGGGTCTTTTCCAATGAGTAAGTTTTTTGCATTATGTAGCCTAAGTGTTGGCGCTCCAGCCTCAGCACCAGTCCTTCCAGCGAATATTCAAGGTTGATTTCCTTAAGGATTGACTGGTTTGATCTCCTTGCTGTCCAAAGGGCTCTCAGGAGTCTTCTGCAGCATCACAGTTTGAAAGCATCAGTTCTTCTGCATCCAGCCTTCTTTATGGTCTAGCTCTTACATCCATATGTCACTACTGGGAAAAAAAAACACAGCTTTGACTATATAGACCTTTGTCAGCAAAGTGATGCCTCTGCTTTTTAAAGTGCTGTCTAGGTTTTTGCATAGCTATTCTTCCAAGGAGCAAGAGTCTTTGAATTTCATGGCTGCAGTTGCCATCCACATTGATTTTGTAGCCCAAAAAAATGAAATCTGACACTGTTTCGACATTTTTCCCACTTATTTGCCATGAAGTGATAGGACCAGATGCCATGATCTTAGGTTTTTGAATAAGAAGTAAGTAGGAAGTACCTAAAATATATATTTATATTTTAGGTCTGAAACATTAGAGAAAATAATGAAAACCTTGGAATGCCAAAGTTGCTCTAAATTGCCAAGAATTAGGCAGGTAAAAGCCTAAAAACCCTGAATGTTTTCATTCCAACTCTAAGAAGAGATTAAATATAAGTTAAGGGGAGGTTTCTGCTTGGACTTCATAGAGGGAAGAATTGGTGATCTATAAAGGAGATATATTTTCCTGTTAAGGTTTGCTGAGATGTTTGATTTGTATATCATTATATTTCTTTAATTTTACTCTGTTGAGTGCTGCCTAATCAAATAAGCCTGGGACTGAGTCCTAGTCCGATGGTTTATTAAGCATTTCTTGAAAACTGGCTACTGTCTTAACCTTGCTTATTATAATCGTTAAAGAGCCACTATTCAGTTTTACTTTGAGAATTTATAATGGAATCTATCTATCTATCTGTGCCTGGCCACACAGCAACATTCACAATAATATAGCAGTTAACATTAATCTAGCGATTACTGTGTTTTAAGGACTTTTGTGTATTGCTTCATTCATTTGAACTAGGAAGTTAAGTCATATTAGTTAGTTCAGTTGCTCAGTCATGTCTGACTCTTTGTGATGCCATGGACTGCAGCACGCCAGGCTTCCCTGTCATGGTACTCACACACACTTGCTCAAATTCACGTCCTCAAGTTGGTGATGCCATACAACCATCTTACCCTCTGTTGTCCCCTTCCCTTCCTGCTTTCAATCTTTCCCAGTATCAGGTCTTTTCCAGTGAGTCAGTTCCGTGTACCAGGTGGCCAAAGTATTGGAGTTTCAGCTTCAGCATCAGTCCTTCCAATGTGTACTCAGTACTGATTTCCTTTAGGATTGACTGGTTTGATCTTGCAGTTCAAGGGACTCAAGAGTCTTCTCCAACACCACAGTTCAAAAGCATCAATACTTCAGTGCTCAGCTTTCTTTATAGTCATATTATAAAGTCATATTATTCCAACTGAATTCCATATTATTGATAACTGAATTCAATAACTACTTTATAGAAGGTTTGAAGAATTTTCTCAAGGTCATAAGCTAGTAAGTTATGTATAAATTTTGGAATCAAGTCTGAATCACTAGCTTTGAAATAACACATTTAAGTATATTACGAGTGGCTCTTTATTAGGGATACAAATATGAGTAAATTTAGTTCTTTATGAATTTATCACCTAATAGGAAGAGAAAGTCAAATGGGTGGAGATAACTTCCTGTGGGTATGGTGTTGGAAATATGTCCAGGTTACTAGTGGTTTTGAAGGAAGGGAAGATGTGGTTATACTTACTTTTCGGCATCAAGAAACACTTTATATAGGAAGAGAAGGTTGAACTTCTATAATGTTAAAATACTAGGTACTATTAATGAGGTGATTCATGGTTATAAATCATTCCAGAGTGAGTTACAAGGGCAAAAGTATGATGAAAATATATAATAGTGTTTTGTAGGGTGCTGGTAAATAGTTACAGAAAGGTAGAAACTATAAGGAGGAGAGAGGCAGGAGATGAAGGATGAAAAGCAGACAGGGGTCGGGACAGGAAGAGTTTTGATCAAGCTATATAAAGTTGTTTGCACTTTATTATTAAAGGCCAGAGGTTCTTAACCCTGGGTGTTCATCAAAATCTCATTGGGGGCTTTCTATAAATATACCTATATTTGAGTCCAACCCAAATATACCTTTATAAATGCATTTTTGTGATGAATTTTGAATGTCTTTCTCTCTACTATTGTTAACACTATTGAACATATAGTTGGTCCTCAATAAATGCTAGTTAATTGATCTTAGTAGTTAGATTTTGTTAGCTGATACAGCAACTTCAGAATTATTTTTAATTATTTTGGTCAGTGATATGGAGGGAATTATTTTCATTAGTGAAAGGTTACATTTTTATAAGGATGTTCTATTAATAGAATTTAGAAATATGAAGATAAAGATGACCTAGAACATCAATGTTATATCCTGATATATTTATTATTGATTTACTGACAAACAGCCAAAGGGTGCATTTTTTGGTGAGCACCAAAACTCATGTTCCTCCCCTACTTGCACTGTATTAGTATTAATATAAGGCACACTAACAGAAGTTTTTCCATGATCCTGAAACCAACAGTCTATTTATTTTCTTGTTTCAACTTCTAATATAGAATGCGTATATTACCTGTGGAATGTGTGTGTGTGAGAGAGAGAGAGAGAAAATGCTGCATGCAGACTTAAGGTTTTCATTAGTGCTTCAAAGGCAGAAAAGAATAAAACCTATCTAAAAAAATTTATCTGGCCATAAAAAAAGAAAAATCAGTTCCACATATAAGGAGCTTGTGAGTCACCACTAACAAGCAGAAACCTGAGACTGAAAAATCAACTCTTCATTGGCCCATAAAAGAAGGGAGGACACAAGGCAAAGTGCTTGTCCCCACAGTTGGAGAGAGAGACGTGCAAATACAGGGAGTTACTGCTTCTCAGAGCAGAGCCTCACAAGCAGAACTAGCTACAGGACCAGTCCTGGGTACATCATGTGCAGCCATCAGGATAAAAAAAATCAACAAGATATACCAAAAGGCAAAAACCATAATTTGCAGAGACAGAGTCAGCATCAGAACCAGACCTGACAGGGATATTGGAATTATTAGATTGGGAATTTAAGACGACTGTGATTACTATGCTAAGGACTCTGCTGGATTAATTAGACAGCCTGCAAGAACAGATGGGCAATGTAAGCAGAGAGATAGAAACCCTCTGAATGAAACAAAATGAAAAGAAATGCATGTATATGTATGTATGCTTGTATATAAATGAAATGAATGACAACAGTGATACATAGGAAAAGAGAGGAAGTAGGATTATTTTGTTTTATAAGGTACACTACCTACATAGAAGTATAGTGTTATTTGTAAGCAGGCTGGCATTCATTGTAAATGTATATTGCAAACTCAAGGACAATCACTGAAAAAGAGATAAAATGAAGTATAAATGATTTGCTAATAAAAGAGAAAATGAAATTAAATTCCACTTAATTAAATGGAATTAAATTCACAGAAAGAAGAAAAAGAATGAAGAGAAAGTTTTAAGGACAAAGATCTGGATGACAAATAAAAAGCAATGATGATTATGTTAGATGTTATCTAGTATTACTAGTAATCACATAGAATATCAGTGATCTAAATGGATGAAATAAAAGACAGAGATTTGTGGAGTACACCAAAAAAAGACCTAACTATATGTTCTTTTAAAACAACCCCTTTTACATATAAAGATTAAAAGTAAATGGATAGGGAAAATTATACCATCCTAACAATAATCAAAAGAACGCATGAATAGCTATAATAATTTCAGACAGAAGAGACTTCACAGCAAGGCAAGTTATTACAGATAAAGCAGGACATTATAAAATGATAACAGGATCAGTTCTCCAAGAAGAATTACAATCATTAATGTGTATGTGCCTAACAACATAGCACATACTTTTTAAGGCAAAGACTAATGGAACTCCCAGGGGTAAAACATAGATACACCACCATAGTTGGAGACTTTAACCCCTCTACAGAAATGGGCATATCTAGCAAGCAGAAAAAACAAGTCCATAGTTGAACTTAACAAAACCATCAAACCGTCAATCAACTGATATAAATGACATCTAGTATAGACTATTTCTTCCAACAACAGCAGAATACATATTCTTCTCAAGTTCACATGGAACATTCACAAAGATATACCTGATTCTTGAGCATAAAAATATCTTAGTGAATTTAAAGAGTAAGTCAAAGAAATAGAAACAAATTCCTATAATTGGTATGAAACCATAGAAGACCATGAATAGCTAAAGCAACCTTGAGAAAGAAGATAAATCTAGAGTCATCACTCTTCCTGTTTTCAAATTATATTAATATAAGACCTATAACAAAACTTCTAGGAGAAAACATGAGGGAAAAATTCCTTGACATCAGTCTTGGTGATGACTTTTTGGATTTGATACAGAAAGCAAAGGCAACAAAAGCAAACAAATGGAACTGTATAAAACAAAAAAGCTACATGGCAAGGGAAAGCGTCAACCAAATGGAAAGGCAGCCTATGAATGGGAGAGAATCTTTTCAGATCACAGATCTAATAGAGGGTTGATAGCCAAAATGTAAAACTCAACATAGTTCAGTTCAGTCGCTCAGTCGTGTCTGACTCTTTGCGTTCACGATTCAACATAACTCAACATAACTCATTAGCAAAAAGCACGACAAACAATCCAGTTAAAAATGGGCAGAGGAAATGAATAGACATTTTCCTGAAGACATACAGAAGACCAATAAGCATATGAAAATATACTTGATATCAATAATTATTAGGGTAATGTAAATCAAAACCACAGTGAACTATCATATGACACTTGTTAGAATTGTCATCAAAAAGACAAGAGATTACAAATGTTGACAAAGAAGGGGAAAAGATGGGGATTTAAGGGGACTCTCTTGTATGTTGGTATAGCCACAGTCACTATGGAAAATAGTTTGGGAGACTTCTCAAAAAACTAAAGATAGAACTACCATATGATCCAGCAACCCCACTTCTTTCCTTTCAACACAAAGGGAATGAAAATAGAAATGTTAATATCTGCACTCCCTTGTTCATTTCAGCATTATTTTTAGTAACCAAGATGTAGAAACAATGTAGGTGTCCATTACTGATGAATAAATAAAAGATGTGGTATATATACATAATGGAATATTATTCAGCCATGAGAAATAAAGAACTACCATTTGTGACAACGTGGATGAATCTTGAGACCATTATGTTTAGTGAAATAAGCCAGACAGAGAAAGACAAAAACTGCAAAATATCACTTACAGAGGGAATCTAAATAAAAGCAAAACCTAGAGTGAAGAACAGTGGTTGCTATAAAGGGGAAGATGAGGGAATTAAGGAGAGATTGGTAAAAGAATACAAGCTGTTAGCTATAATATGAAATTAGATCTGAGGACCTAATGTGTAACATGGTGACAGTAGTAGATAACAGTGAATTGTGTGATTGAAGTCTGCTAAAAGTGTAGAATTTAGATATCTTCACTCAAAAAAAAAAAAAAAAAGATTTGAGAGTTTATACATATATTGAATTACCATGATGTACATTTTAAATATTTTACAGTTATGTCCACTATACTCCAATAAAGCTGAGGAAAAAAAAAAAACAATAAAGTAAAGACATATTGAAGGCAGAGTTATTGACTGTAGCACAAATTTTGTACTGCTAAGTCGCTTCAGTCGTGTCCAACTCTGTGTCACCCTATAGATGGCAGCCCACCAGCCTCCCCTGTCCCTGGGATTCTCCAGGCAAGAACACTGGAGTGGCTTGCCATTTCCTTCTCCAGTGCATGAAAGTGAAGAGTGAAAGTGAAGTAGCTAGGTCATTCCCGACTTTGCGAACCCATGGGCTGCAACCTACCAGGCTCCTCCACCCATGGGATTTTCCAGGCAAGAGTACCGGAGTGGGTTGCCATTGCCTTCTCCGACTGAACTTAGACCTAATGACAAACTAATTTCATTCAAGTTTTTAGTTTCATATCTTCTATCTCTGTATCCCAAAGTATATGCTATATTTATATGTTATTTCCGAAATTGTGTTTTATTTTCTATAATATAAATGTGGGGAAAAGTTTATATTTTTATTATAAAATATTTTTCTTTTTGAGTAAAAGTTTTTATTTGCATTTTCAGTTTTAATATTAAAATGTAATGATGTTTTAACCTATTTACTTTCAAGTGGTGTTTTTAAAAATTGGACTTTTTGATACTTAGAGGATGGCAATAACTGATGTTTTGATTTATTAATGTCATTCTGTGCTTTCTTTTTATAATTAATATTTATATTGATTTGTTTGGTCAGTTGGATGTGTAACATAGGGAATCAGAGTAGATTGAAAGCCAGATATTACTAGCAAAACTGTATAATTTTGATTTGAGTGAAATGAGACCAAAAAATGTTAAATGACTTGTCCACAGTACAGTTGCTTAGTAATTTTTGGCAAAAGGAATACTGGGACCTCTAAACCACTCCAAAACTTCTGTGCAAACTATAAAATGGAGATTTCTAAGAAGTGTGATTTTTCCTAGCAAGTGGCATAAGCTTCAATTCTAAATATTGGCATTGAAAATTTTATAAAAATATTGCCAAGATTTTAACACATTAAGAGAAAATAAGTGTTGATGATGATCATTTCTCACAGTGTGCATAAAATCTCTTATGTTCTATATGATGGAACTAAATTCTATATGAAGAAGCCCAAATAAAATCTGGTGACTATATATTTTAACAGTTTGTACTATGTGAGCTATGGAACACTTGAAAATAGCTTTAATCTCTGACTTTTTCCATAAACTGCATAGACATATATATTTCCTCTCTCATTCTTTCAAAATCCAAAATTACTTTCTTCAGTCATGGTTCTGTATACATGAAAAACTATTAGACAAAACCATTCAGGTAATTAATATTTAACACAAATTTTGCTAATTTATTGAAATCATTTGAAAACATAGGAAGAAGCTTAAGAAAGTAAGCTGATTGACATTAGTCTTTTTGTGGCCTTTATGTCACAAATATTCTCTTTGAACCACACTTTTCTTCTTGATAAAGTGCTGATAATCCTTGAAGTTTCTGTTTTGCAGGATCGTTGCTATAGAATGTTGTTTGTCAAAATGTTTTTAAAGTTGTGAAGGGCTCCACAATTGCATTATTTCATCACTGTTCCTTGGCATTTCTGAAACACCTTTAAGCATTGTTGATCATTGTTGATCATTTAGTCATTCATTCTAGATCTATTGAACACACATTAATTGAACTCCACAAACTATGATTCATGTTAGCATTAAAAAGCTGAACTATTCTGCCTCCCACTCAAGTCAAGGAGAAAAAAGAACAAAAGAGGGAAGTAAAACACAGGAAGAGCAGGTTAAGTTAGTTGTGTCCAGGTATTACCGTGGTTGTGCCTGTGCACAAGTAAGCCTAGCTGAGGCATAGTATCTTGTACATTGGTCTCTCCTGACAAGATGAATGATCTAGTCTGGATTTCTTCACTTAGCATAGTATCCTTTAAGTTCATCCATCAGCTGACATTCAGGCCAATTCTATATCTTGGCTATTGTGAATAATGATTTTGTTTCCTTGGGTTATGTATCTAGAAGTGAAATAGCTGTATAGTATGGTAGTTCTTTTATAATTTTTTCAGGAACTTCCAAACTGTTTTCTGTAGTAGCTATACCAATTTACATTCCTATCAANTGAATTTTCTGTAATTCAAATGTATATTTGATATACCAATTAAAATGCATCTATTTGATATGTCATAAAAATCTCTTAAATTCTGATATTTGAAATTTATCAAATTTGCATTAGAGTGCTCCATGGCTCATTTCAACAATATTCTTGTTTGAGAGCAACTTGATATAATAAATAAGAGGTCACTGCAGTTTGAAGTGCTTATCTGCAAATAACACATTTTGCGTGTTGAAAGCCTACCCCAAATAAATCGTTAATTACGTAAAATCTTTACTATATTTCATCTTTTTAGTGTAACTCTATGTCAATATATCCATTGTTTCTACTTTAATTGGTGGTCATTTATGGGTATATATTTAGTACTTAGTGACTGAGAATGAGCAATTTAACATAGCTAGTGTAGCCTGACTGAGAGAAAGGCTGACTACTTGCTTTATCTCCATAACCTGCTGGTAGTTCACATCCTATGGCTTCTATTTTAAAGGGAAAAATTTTGAATAATCTGTTGACTTAAAAGAAACTGTAAAGCCAAAATTAAAAGTTTTCATGTGTACATAAAATACGTCTAAGAATTTTAGAAGACACTTAGAACCATAACTGATTAGAAACCACTACTATATTTTAAGAAATAAAAATTGCATAATGCAATTAATATTTTAAAATGGTCTCTGGAAGTGACAAACCATTATGGAGAATAAAGTTAGTGGTGTGAGTAAAAAATATTTGCAATACACCAAGAAAGAGGAAGCAGTCATTTCTAAGAATCTGGTAAGCTTTAGATTTGGTACCATGGTCCTAATTGTTCAGTAACATTGTTAATGTTATAGGTACTTACTAGGCATTTCTTTTCATGATAGTGAAACTGTTGGCAAGTATTAAAGGAAAGGAGGATTAAATAATCCAATTTGTTTTTAAAAATGATTTTTATCCCAAAATGAACAAGAGTTCGTAATGCAAGACCAGCTAGGACACTGTTGCCATTATTAAGGGGAAAATTATGATGATTTGGACCAGTGCAGTGCCATGTATCTTGAAATAGTGGTTGGACTTGAACAGATCTTACACCAGCCATTGAGTTCTCCAGTTCAGAAGTAATGTGTGACTTAGCTCATAACTCATTGGCAAGTTAGTTTTGTCTGGTACCAACCACAAGGGGACAGGAAGTACAATCATAACCTGTGCCTTGAAGTTGGAGCTCTCTTTATATTGATATTTTGTGAGCAGCAATAATGCCTTTCTTAGTTTGCCTGTCTGGTAACCAAATACCCAAATTAGTCTGCCTTTTGTTGGCAAAATACTCTCACCTTGTCGTGGAGAAATCTATTATTCTCTAGTCTTGGTCTTTTTAGAGTTATTCCTTTCCTTTTGAGCTGTACAAGCAAGGGAGACACCATAAAGTTGCTGTTATTTTCACCTTTATTAACAGGTATGCCAGTGGTCCAAATTGCTCTTCCAGGAAGTTTAAAATGCCTTAGTTATTCTGGTGGAGAAGGAAATGGCAACCCACTCCAGTATTCTTGCCTGGAGGATCCCAAGAATGGAGGAGACTGGTGTGCTGCTGTCTGTGTGGTCGCAGAGTTGGACACGACTTAAGCGACTTAGCAGCAGCAGCAGCAGTTATTCTGGACATTGGACCCATTGTTGTATCAGTGATATGTTTCACAGATCTGACCAGATGAGGAGAGAATTATTGGTAGAGGAAGGAGCAGGGACATGAACTGCCTGTTGGCTGATGGGTGCCAATGTATGGGCTGGCCCTGTGATTTTTCTCCTAACTCAGACTTGACCCTTTCTTGTGAGTACAGAAGAGATGCTGGAAAGGGCAGGGAAAACTACCAATTCAAAGCAAAGGAATTATTGACCCCTGGTTACTGCCTTGGGATGGGGTAGAAATCTGACTTTATTAAAGCTGAATAATTAGAGTATCTATTTAGAGGAGAAAGAAGGAGATATATTTCCCTTGGTCTCACTGTGGCAATCAAGTCAGTCAATAGGATTGAATTTTTAAAAACCAATCAATATTTGCTTCAAAGCTTCATGAATACATCAGAGCTATAAAAATAAAAACAAATTGTTATAATTAATGCTCTTTATACAATATTTCTGTTTTTCTATTTTCTAAGCACATTGGTGAGAATGCATTTCCTAGCCACCTTTGGACTGGATGAGGCCATCTGGATAGTTCTGTTTAATGATAGATCAGAAGTGATGTGTCTGTTACATAAGTGCCAGTGTAACACTCTCTAGAGGCTCATTTTCTCTCTTCTTAGGCAACATGCAGTGGTGATATTGGTGGCTTCTCATTCAGACTTTGTTTTTAAGTAACCACCATGAGCAGAGTCTCCTTCCAAGACCAGAGTGGAGGCCACTGTGCTTCTGGAGTTTTCTTTCTACAACATCCCTAGCCTATTTTGATATACCTAACCAAAGTATGTCCTGGGAGCCTTTTGATATTTCTAATTTTGAGGTAAAAGTTATTTGGACAGTGTATTAATTTGCATTTCTTTATAGGCAACTTTAGTATTAGATACTGGGAGCAATGTTGTAGATCCCTGGATCTGCTGCTTTTGCCACCACCATTGAAATTAATTCTGTCCATTCTTGTTACCGTTACTCACTCCAGGTTAAACCTCCTGGGATGGTACATTCCAGTGAACAATCTTAGGTTGTCACACCTGTGATATAGCTGCCAAGAAGACAAATGTCTGCCCTTCTTTAGTCTCTGGTCGGAGGCAACCTATCCAGCCTGAGTTTTCTCCTTAAAATGAAAATACAGTTGAGGAAAGGCTACTATTCCAGATCTGAGGTCATAGGTAGGAAAAGATCATCTCTGAACGTCCTCTAGTATGAGAGAACAAGAAGTACCATCAATCTCATACTGGAAAATGGGCAACTTCATCTCAGGCATCAGCATGAATTTGTAAGGTTTATACCAGCAGGAAGTAAGTTTTTGTCTACTAAACCAAGAATAGGTATTTGGCTGCCCATTTCCTGATCTTTTATGTTCTGTAATTGGTATAGAAAGAGAAGGGTCAGAGAGAAGAAATGAAAGGTGATGTAGCTGCTTTCTGGATTATGTCTGAGAGGCTAGGATTCCTGCAAATTATACTCTACTCCCTAACCTGTAATTGTTTATTTAGCACTTATAACAGGATTAGAGTATTATCATATTCCTTTAAAACATATCAGCAACTTCAACTGTATGCTATCTGTAATTAATCATTACATATGGTGATGGGTATAAAGACCTTTAAGGACTTACTGCACCTTAACTGATTTTACTTTTTCCTTAAAAAATCTCTTTTAGAGAATTCCCTAGAAAATAAAACCAGCAGGATCACTTCATCCAGATTGAAATAGCTCATACATCTTTATTTATTTAATATATTTGGTTGAGAGTGGCATGATTTTCATGGGATAACTGTTTACTCTAGATGTGTATT
>SJYQ01006968.1:159949-173376 GCA_006410935.1 Redunca redunca
GGCTCCCCTGCATGGAAAAGAGAGGACTTTTTCCCCAGTAACTGTATGAAATCTTGATTATATATGGGTTTCCAGACTTACCTCAATTCACAGTTTGCTCCCCTAAGGCACAAAGGCACATGATCAAAACTATAGCTATGTAGCAGAGCAATAATAGTCATGAAGAACTGATAATATTTTCATATTTTCTGAGGGTTCAGTATATATAGTGCCTAATGAAGCAACTTTGCTGAAACTTTGAAAATTTATGCAAACCCAACCAAAGATGGCTCAATAAAAGGTATCATTCTGGTCACTTCAAGATGAAAGTGACCAATCAGTAGGGTCCCTGCATTTAACTTCAGAGATGTTGTTACCACCTCTGTATGTTCCTTTCCTTAACCATTCTCTAGCTTCTGTGGCCATAATACATCGACTGTTTTCTTTGTCAAAAGCACCAATGGATGTATTTTGAGTAGATGGTTCTCCCTGTTCATAGGTATATATTTTTTCTTATATTTAAGTGTATTCTTTCAGATTGTGTACATATGTGTGTGTGTATATATGTACATATGTTTGTGTGTGATTTTTTTCAAATCTGAAAAAATATGTCTGACTGCTTCAAATATACTTTATATTGTATACAGAAATAATACATATTTTATGTTCATATGAAATCTCCCCTACCAGGTTTCCATTGAAATTTCTTTTGCTTCAGTAATGATTTCATTTCAGTATTGTTTTTTTCTTCCCCACATGATCAGGATTTCAGGATTATTATTGTGGCTTTGCCAGTGTTTTGACTCTGCTCTAGGAATTTCTTTTGACATAATTTGATTTAAAAAATGCAAAGTTTTTTAAATTACTTATTGCTTTGAAACACTGGATTTATAATCACAGACATTAATTACTCCCTCCTCAATGTACTCTTCTCAGTACTTTGCAGATAATGAAAGTTTACTAGATCTTTTGCATGTTTTGAATTATCTATTTTTATTGACATTTTGAGTCTTTAATAAATGAAAAGTTATAGTATTTAGTTATTCTGAATTCTTCATCTGTTCATTTTCATTTTGTTCTATTCAGTCACTCTCTTTTGAGGAAGACTGTGAAGGTTAAAATACACAATTCTGGCCTTCAAGGAGTTTAGAGTCTATGGAAGAACAGTTATACAAAGAAAAACATACTGTGTGGTAAAATAAAGTAAGATAATTACTGTAAATGAAGTATGTGAAAATTTCAATAGGATATAGGAAAAAGAGCATCTTCATCTTATGGGGGTAAATTATGGAAGAAATAACATTTAGGTTAAACTGTAAGTGATGACTAGGAATCATCTCATGGGACCAAAAGAACAGGAGTATTCAAGCAGGAAGTTCAATTCAGTTCATTTTAGTCACTCAGTCATGTCAGACTCTTTGTGACCCAATGAACTGCAATACACCAGGCTTCCCTGTCCATCACCAACTCCAAAATCACACACAAACGTATGTACACACACACACACACACACGCACACACACACACACACGTACACAATCTGAAAGAATACACTTAAATATAAGAAAAAATATATACCTATGAACAGGGAGAACCATCTACTCAAAATACATCCATTGGTGCTTTTGACAAAGAAAACAGTCGATGTATTATGGCCACAGAAGCTAGAGAATGGTTAAGGAAAGGAACATACAGAGGTGGTAACAACATCTCTGAAGTTAAATGCAGGGACCCTACTGATTGGTCACTTTCATCTTGAAGTGACCAGAATGATACCTTTTATTGAGCCATCTTTGGTTGGGTTTGCATAAATTTTCAAAGTTTCAGCAAAGTTGCTTCATTAGGCACTATATATACTGAACCCTCAGAAAATATGAAAATATTATCAGTTCTTCATGACTATTATTGCTCTGCTACATAGCTATAGTTTTGATCATGTGCCTTTGTGCCTTAGGGGAGCAAACTGTGAATTGAGGTAAGTCTGGAAACCCATATATAATCAAGATTTCATACAGTTACTGGGGAAAAAGTCCTCTCTTTTCCATGCAGGGGAGCCGAACTGACAATAATGAGCAATATTTACATTATTTTGACCATGAGGTCAGTGGTAACTGTCTCACATACCTTGTATTTATTATAAGGGCAATGATATCCTAGTCACTGCCTAAGTTTGAGCTTGCTCAAACTTATGTCCATTGAGTCAGTGATGAAACCAACCATCTCATCCTCTGTTGTCCCCTTCTCCTGCCTTCAATCTTTCCCAGCATCACGGTCTTATGAGTCAGTTCTTTGCATCAGGTGGCCAAAGTATTGGAATCTCAGCTTCAGCATCAGTCCTTCCAATGAATATCCAGGACTGATTTTCTTTAGGATTGACTTGTTTGATCTCCTTATAGTCCAGGGGACTCTCAAGGGGCTTCTCCAACACCACAGTTGAGAACCATCAATTCTTCAGCACTCAACATTTTTATAGTCCAACTCTCACATCCATACATGACTACAGAAAATACCATAGCTTTGACTAGAGGAAGTATGGGGTGGGAGGTGGGAAGGGATTCATGTTTGGGAACGCTTGTACACTCGTGGTGAATTCATGTTAATGTTTGGCAAAAGCAATACAGTAATGTAAAGTAAACTAAAGTTAAAATAAAAATTAAAAAAAAAATAATGTAAAAAGTATGTAAAAAGTAAAAAGTAATGTCTGTGCTTTTTAATATGCTGTCTAGGTTGGTCATAAATTTTCTTCCAAGGAACAAGCATCTTTTAATTTCATGTCTAAAGTTACCATCTGCAGTGATTTTTGAGCCCAAGAAAATAAAGTCTCTCACTGTTCCATTGTTTCCCCATCTATTTGCCATGGAGTGATGGGACCAGATGCTATAATTTTTGTTTTTTGAATACTGAGTTTTAATCCAGCTTTTTCACTCTCCTCTTTTACTTTCATCAAGAGGCTCTTTAGATTTTCTTTGCTTTCTGCCGTAAGGGTGGTATCATCTGCATATCTGAAGTTACTGATATTTCCCCTGACAATCTTGATTCCAGCCTGTGCTTCATCCAGCCCAGCATTTCACATGATGTACTCTGCATATAAGTTAAATAAACAGAGTGACAATATACAGCCTTGATGTACTCCTTTCCCAATTTGGAACCAGTCTGTTTTTCCATATTCACTTCTAATTGTTGATTCTTGACCTGCATATATAGATTTCTCAGTAGGCAAATAAGGTGGTCTGGTATTTCAATCTCTTGAAAAATTTTCCACAGTTTGTTATGATCCACACAGTCAAAAACTTTGGTGTAGTCAATGAAGTGGAAGTAGTTGTTTTTCTGGGACTCTCTTGCTTTTTCTATGACCCAACAGATGTTTTCAATTTGATCTCTGGTTTCTCTGACTTTTCTAAATTCAACCTGAACACCTGGAAGTTCGTGGCTCACATACTGTTAAAGGCTTGCTTGGGGAATTTTGAGCATTACCTTGTTAGCGTTGTGCGATGAGTGCAATTGTGCAGTCATTTGAACATTCTTAGGAATTGCCTTTCTTTGGGATTGAAATGAAAACAGACCTTTTCCAGTCCTGTGGCTGCTGCTGTGTTTCTTAAATTTGCTGGCATATTGAGTGCAGCACTTTCATAGCATCATCTTTTAGAATTTGAAATAGCTCAACTGGCATTCCATCACCTCCACTAGCTTTGTTAGTAGTGATGCTTCTTAAGGCCCACTTGACTTCACATTCCAGGACGTCTGGCTCCAGGTGATTGATAACACCATCATGGTTATCTGGGTCATGAAGATCTTTTTTGTATAGTTCTGTGTATTCTTGCCAGCTCTTCTTAATATATTCTGCTTCTGTTAGGTCCATACTTTTTCTGCCCTTATTGTGCCCATCTTTGCATGAAATGTTCCCTTGCTATCTCTAATTTTCTTGAAGAGATCTCTAGTCTTTCCCATTCTATTGTTTTCCTCTATTTCTTTGCACTGATCACTGAGGAAGGCTTTCTTATCTCTCCTTGCTATTATTTGGAACTCTGCATTCAAATGGGTTTATCTTTCCTTTTCTCCTTTTCCTTAGCTTCTCTTCTTTTCTCAGCTATTTGTAAGCAAGAAGGAATAACATGAAATCTGGAGAGGTGAGAGGGTAAGGTAAGTTTAAGGATTACCAGTATATCAAATTAATGTAGGGTGAAGCTGCATTAACTGCAGAGGGACAAGAAGAAGTAGGACAGGAACATAGATAAGGGCCAGGAAGTGTCAAAGTATATGTAACTTGTAAGGCAATAGTTTTCATTCCATGTGTCTTGAAAAATGTACCTTAGAATGTGAGTATATATTTAATGGGAAAAAGTTTCTAGTGCCAAAAAATGAGGAAAGCACTGTATTAAAACTAGTTAATCATTATTTAATGTCTTTTCTGATCATTGTGACATAATTTGCATCATGAATCTTAAAAAATATAGGGAATAATTCGACTCTGTATAATCATATTTTTTTTCTAGAGGCTTTCCATGAGCCTAAAATTCAAATTAGATTCATAGCATTTAGTATAATGCACAGTTACATATTTGTCTTGTAGTTTCTGCTTATTTTCTCTTTTTTTCATTAGATTATAATCACTTTGAAGGCAGGGGTTATGTTTATTTTGATTTGCATTTATACTCAAAGTCTGTTAGAGTGGTCAGTATGAAGAAATGAGTACACCTTTGAACAAAATATTTTGCGAAAATTTTTAAGTGATAAGGAGAACCACTAAGGAATTTTGAACAGAGAACGGAAAACTCAGATTTTATCTTCAGGCAGATCACTCATGCTGCATTATGGAAATTAAATGAAAAGAACAAGACCAAGGAACTCTATCCAGTTGAGAGAGAAAAGAGGTTGGGAATAGAACACTGGTAGATTTGATTATTATCTAAAAAATTCTGTATTAGTTTTCTATTGCTCTTGTAACAAATTACCATAGATATAGTGGCTTAAAGCACACAAATTTATCCTTAAAGTTTTGTAGGTTAGAAATCTGACATGAGATAAAATCAAGGTGTCAGTGGAACTGTTTCCCTTGGAGGATTTAGGGAAGAATCTATTTCCTTGTCCTTTTCAGCTTCTGAGGTCTTTTCACTTTCCTTGACTCATGGCTGCCTTCCTCCATCTTAAGGCCAGCAATGTTTCAAGTCTCCATTCCTTTCTTCTTTAGTCACATCTTTCTTTGACTCGCTTCTGCTTTAAAGTACCCTTGTTACTCCAGTGGGTTTCTCAGATAATCTGAGATAGTCTAGTCCCCTATTTTAAGATCAGATGACTAGCAACTTAATTTCCCTTTGTCATGTAATACAGCATATCTACAAGTTTCTGGGCTTAGGACATGAACAACTTTGTGGGACCATTATTCTGTCTGTAATATCTGTTGTGCAGATTGATAGCTGGGGAGTAAAGAATGAATCAGGGATCAGATACAGGTTCCTAATTTGTGCACTTGTGCAGATCCTGGATACCAGTAGCTGAAAGAGGGAAATCAGAAGGTGGTACCTGGTCGTGGGAAGATAATGAGCTCAGGTGTAGTCATGCTAAGATTGACGAGTGCTGAAGGAGGTAATTGAGAAGATACGAATACTAGTTGACCTGTGAGCTGGATCCAGGCAATGGGAGGCCCCTCACCCCCTCCTCTGTGCTTAGGATGTAGTTCTATCACTAGAGACTTGTTCCAAAGAAGCAGCCTGGAAAGAGTAAAGTATTGTTGAGACTAGCTGACTGTGGCTAGGATCATGAACTCCTTATTGCAAAATTCAGAATTAAATGAAGAAAGTACGGAAATCACTAGACCATTCAGGTATGACCTAAATCAAATCCCTAACGATTATACAGTGGAAGTGACAGATAGATTCAAGGGATTTGATCTTAAAGACAGAGTACCTGAAAAACTATGGATAGAGGTTCGTGACATTATATAGGAGACAGTGATCAAGACCATTCCCAAGAAAAAGAAATGCAAAAAGGCAAAACGGTTGTCTGAATAGGCCTTACAAATAGCTGAGATAAGAAAAGCAGCTAAAGGCAAAGACAAAAGGAAAGATATACCCATCTAAATGCAGAGTTCCAAATAATAGCACAGAGATATAAGAAAGCCTTCTTCAGTGATCAATGCAAAGAAATAGAAGAAAGCAATAGAATGGGAAAGACTAGAGATCTCTTCAAGAAAATTAGAGATAGCAAGAGAACATTTCATTCAAAGATGGGCACAATAAAGGACAGAAATGGTATGGACCTAACAGAAGCAGAATATATTAAGAAGAGCTGGCAAGAATACACAGAAGAACTATACAAAAAAAAAAAAATCTTCATGACTCAGATAAACATGATGGTGTCATCACTCACCTAGAGCCAGACATCCTGGAATGTGGTCAAGTGGGCCTTAGGAAACATCACTATGAACAAAGCTAGCGGAGGTGATGGAATGCCAATTGAGCTATTTCAAATCCTAAAAGATGATGCTGTGGAAGTGCTGCACTCAATATGCCAGCAAATTTGGAAAACTCAGCAGTAGCCACAAGACTGGAAAAGTCAGTTTTCATTCCAATCCCAAAGAAATGCAACGCCAAAGAATGCCCAAACTACCACACAATTGCACTCATCTCATGTGCTAGCAAAGTAATGCTCAAAATTCTCCAATCCAGGCTTCAGCAGTATATGAACCATGAACTTCCAGATGTTTAAACTGGATTTAGAAAAGGCAGAGGAACCAGAGATCAAATTTCTGTCATCTGTTGGGTCATAGAAAAAGCAAGAGAGCTCCAGAAAAATATCTATTTCTACTTTGTTGACTTCACCAAAGTCTTTGACTGTGTGGATCACAATCAACTGTGGAAAATTCTTTTGAGAGATGGGAACACCACAGTACCTTACCTGTCTCCTGAGAAACCTGTATGGAGGTCAAGAAACAACAGTTAGAACTGTACATTGAACAACAGACTGCTTCCTAATTGGGAAAAGAGTGTATCAAGTCTGTATATTGTCACTCTGTTTATTTAACTTACATGCAGAGTACATCTTGCCAAATGATGGGCTAGATTAAGCTCAAGCTGGGATCAAGATAGCTGGAAGAAATATCAATAACATCAGATATTCAGATGACACCACTCTTATGACAGAAAGCAAAGAGGAATTAAAGAGTCTCTTGATGAAAGTGAAAGAGGAGAGTGAAAAAGCTGGCTTAAAGCTCAACATTCAGAAAACAAAGATCGTGTTATCCAGTTTCAAGACTCCATGCCTAGAAGATGGGGAAACAATGGAAATAGTGAGAGACTTTAGTTTCCTGGGCTCCAAAATCACTGCAGATGGTGACTGCAACCATGAAATTAAAAGACACTTGCTTCTTGGTAGAAAAGCTATGACAAACCTAGATGGCATATTAAAAAGGAGAGACATTACTTTGCTAACAAAGGTCTATGTAGTCAAAGTCATGGTTTTTCCCAGTAGTCATGTATGGATGTGAGAGTTGGACCATAAAGAAGGTTGAATGCTGAAGAAATGATGGTTTTGAACTGTGGTCTTGAAGAAGACTCTTGAGCATCCTTTGTACTTCAAGGAGATGAAACCAGTCAATCCTAAAGAAAAATCTGTCCTGAATATTCTTTGGAAGGACTGATGCCTAAGTTGAAACTCCAAAGTTTGGCCACTTGATGCAAACAAAGAACTGACTCATTGGAAATGACCCTGATGCTGGGCAAGACTGAGGCCGGAGGAGAAGGGGACAACAGAGAATGAGATGGTTGGATGGCATACCATCTCCATGGACATGAGTTTTAGTGAGCTCTGGAAGTTGGTGATGGACCGGGAAGCCTAGCATGTTGCAGTCCATGGGGTCGCAAAGTGTTGGACCCAATTTAGCAACTGAACTGAACTGAACTATGGAAACTGTATATACCTTGTACATAGTGTTCGAAATTCCAAAGTTGTTGTATATGAAAAACTAAGTAGAAAACTTTTTGTTGTTTCTGTTTGTTTGTTTTTCAACACCATTCAAGAGCTTTCTAATGGGTAGATAATTTTTTTTTTATTTTCTAAGTTGAAATAAACGTATTTAAAAAAGTAAAACAGAGTTACTCTTCTCTGATAATTTAGTAGTTTCCAAGGAATCTTTGATTTATAATTTGGTCTCTTGATATACTTACCTGCAGAGATGGAGATTCCCTGAGGAGACAAATCATCAGTGAATAAATAGTCCATCTCATTTATAAATTAGTCTCCTGTATGTCTGATTAGCAGGATTTAGTCTTCAAAACTATGATCACTCAGAATAATAAAAATTGGGCTTCTCAGCCATGAATGCTGAAGATGGTCCTTGGATTCTGATGAATTCACTAGGAGTTTCTTGACATTTTACATTTCTTACCCTAGTTTGTGTCAAGTAAACAATAAACTGAAACTGATACATGTCTTATGAAAGCATGCTTTCTTTTGCTTAATTATACTTGGAAAACCTATGTTGAATAAAGTATTCTCCATTTGCCTAAATGTTAAAATTTCATTATTATTTCTATTGCGTTTACTTCACTGCTCAGGATTCTGTTGATAAACACTATAACGATGGCACTTAATAATTTGCCTCCCAACAGGGTAATGATTATAATGCCAGTTTTTTTTTCTTTTATTTTTTTCTGCTAACAATAAAGCTTCCGTCTGTCATTCTTTTCTATTTACTGAAGCCACGCTGCTCTTGGCATGGGTGACATTTGTGAATGTTTCATTTATGAACCATTCCTCACTCTGACTCTTCTGCAGTACAGAAATATACCACAGAAGATCAGTTGTCTTGCAGTTCATTCATGAGCCTCTAAATCTGGCATCCCATTTGATCTGTTATTTCCTCAATAGTTTCTAGCAGGAAGTTGTCCTACATAATTCTCACAACTTTATTTATCAAATAATTATGCTACATAGCTATTTAATTTGTAAATATATGACAACTGGTTTTCTTAATATTTTGTCTTTACCTTTTTACTGTCCGTTTCTCTTGTTATAGACTAATCTGTTCCACAGGCAATGTTACTTAACAAAATCCTCAGTTCAGTTTAATTTATGATTCAAAAGACAACACACATTCTTTAGTCAGTCAAGGATGTTGAAATTATGATAAAAGAGTTAAAACTGCATTTTTATTCAAATTATTCTTTTGTAGCATATCCTCAGAATGTATGTCATTATATGAACAGATTATCAAGTTTCATGACCTGACAACCATGGTTTGTAAGCAACTGACTGTGAAATGTTATTGTTCATAAACAATTTAGCTGATTTAGACAGGAGCCTTCAACACTGACAATTTAGTCGTACCATTTTTAGAGACAAAAGAAGGTAGAGTAATATTTTGGGAATTAGCAGGAGACAGGGTTGGGGAAACCTAAGGAAAAAATCATTGTCTTACATCCCTTTTGAACACTCTTTCAGAAGATCAATTAATAACTTAAATTCAAAAGGCAAAGGAGAGACAATCATCACCCATGAAACAATGAGCCAACTTTTGTTTTACTTTGTCTTTTTTAACATTCCATTTTAGGATTCCCTGATGGCTCCTACAGTAAAACGTCTGCCTGCAATGTGGGAGAGCCTGGTTCTATTCCTGGGTTGGGAAGATCCCCTGGAGAAGGAAATGGCAATCCACTCCAGCTCTCTTGCCTGGAAAATCCCATGGATGGAGGAGCCTGATAGGCTACAGTCCATGGGGTCGCAAAGAGTCAGACACGACTGAGCGACTTTACTCACTTCACTAGTAGAGTAGCCAACAAGATCAGAGTGCGTTGAGAATCAGATTCTAAGGCTTAGAGAATTACTTGCTTGATTAAGGCAGAGTAACTCCCAGCAATTGGTAGAATAAGAAATTTTACTTACCTAAGTTTACAAAAGTACACAATAGTAGAGCTGGGTATAGAACCCAGGAAGTAGATAGAAGATATATTCTAAACAGAGAGTAATATCTTTGGAAGTGATAGAAACTGGGGTTTTAGGAATTCTCTTTTAGAATATTTCTTTGAGGAGCTGCTTATATAGTGTGATATTAGATATACCATGAATAAAAACCCAAGTTACTCTCACCAAAGGGTGTTGTAATCAGTTCAAATTTAAACTGAATAAATAAATAGGGTGGAAGGGATAAGAGGAAATGAGTATTCATAAGCACACCTATAAGGACTTCCTTGTAGCTCCAATGGTAAAGAATCTGCCTGCAATGCAGGAGACCAGGGTCCAATCCTTGGGTCGAGCAGTTCCTCTGGAGAAGGGAATGACAGTCCACTCCAGTATTCTTGCCTGGAGAATCTCATGGACAGAGAATCCTGGTGGTTACAGTCCATGGGGTCGCAAAGAGTTGGACACGACTGAGCAACTAACACAAGCACATCTATATGCTGTTTTAGTTAAGGTGTTTTCTTACTATGATAAATGCTTTCAGTGGGGCAGCACATAGAGAAGGATGATTTGAACACTGTAATGTCAGAGAAGGATATAGATGCAAGGGTGTGGATTCAGAGCACGGCCTGAGGGCACTCTGTGATGAAAAGGTAGAGGCCAGGTAGTGCAGAGCAGGGACTCCAAAAAGTACAGAAAACATCTTCTCACAATCCATTCTGGGCTCCATATAAACACCGACTCATTTTGTCCCTTAATCACATCTGAGAAAAATCATATAACATTTGACCTTCCCCAATACAAACTGAAGTTCAGTAGCCATTAAATTTCCTGTAGTGTCTGCCTTCCCATTAGTGCTGCACTGCTTTTTCAGTATTTAATTAGGAATATTTTTACCCAGGATGAGTTTCTTGCCCACACTCATTTGTTTGTTCATTCATTCACTTATTTTATTCAACAAATGTATACACATACATACACAAACCCTTCCTTTAAGGAGCTTGTGTTATGTGGGCAGAACTAACTTGTAAATTAATATAACTTTAGTGACAGTCAATCAGTCATGTTCGATTCTTTGCAACCCCATGAACTATACAGTCTGTGGAATTCTCCAGGCAAGAATACTGGAGTGGGTAGCCCTTCCCTTCTCCAGGGGAATCTTCCTGACCCAGAAATCGAACCAGCGTCTACTGAATTGCAGGCAGATCCTTTTCCAGTAGAGCAAACAGGGAAGCCTTCTTTCAGTTCAGCTCAGTTAAGTCGCTCAGTCGTGTCCGACTCTTTGCGATCCCATGAATCGCAGCATGACGGGCCTCCCTGTCCATCACCAACTCCCGGAGTTCACTCAAAGTCATGTCCATTGAGTCAGTGATGCCATCCAGCCATCTCATCCTCTGTCGTCCCCTTCTCCTCCTGTCCCCAATCCCTCCCAGCATCAGAGTCTTTTCCAATGAGTCAACTCTTCGCATGAGGTGGCCAGAGTATTGGAGTTTCAGCTTTAGCATCAGTCCTTCCAAAGAAATCCCAGGACTGATCTCCTTTAGAATGCACTGGTTGGATCTCTTTGCAGTCCAAGGGACTCTCAAGAGTCTTCTCCAACACCACAGTTCAAAAGCATCAGTTCTTTAGTGCTCAGCCTTCTTCGCAGTCCAACTCTCACATCCATACATGACCACAGGAAAAACCATAGCCTTGACTAGATGGACCTTTGTTGACAAAGTAATATCTCTGCTTTTTAATATGCTATCTTGGTTGGTCATAACTTTCCGTCCAAGGAGTAAGCGTCTTTTAATTTCATGGCTGCAGTCACCATCTGCAGTGATTTTGGAGTCCAAAAAAATAAAGTCTGACACTGTTTCCACTGTTTCCCCATCTATTTGCCATGAAGTGATGGGACCTGATGCCATGATCTTCATTTTCTGAATGTTGAGCTTTAAGCCAACTTTCTCACTCTCCTCTTTCACTTTCATCAAGAGGCTTTTTAGTTCCTCTTCACTTTCTCCCATAAGGGTGGTATCTTCTGCATATCTGAGGTTATTGATATTTCTCCTGGCAATCTTGATTCCAGCTTGTGCTTCTTCCAGCCCAGTGTTTCTCATGATGTACTCTGCATAGAAGTTAAATAAGCAGGGTGACAATACACAGCCTTGACGTACTCTTTTTCCTATTTGGGACTAGTCTGTTGTTCCATATCCAGTTCTATCTGTTGCTTTCTGACCTGCATATAGGATTCTCAAGAGGCAGGTCAGGTGGTCTGGTATTCCCATCTCTTTCAGAATTTTCCACAGTTTATTGTGATCCACACAGTCAAAGGCTTTGGCATAGTCAATAAAGCAGAAATACATGTTTTTCTGGAACTCTCTTACTTTTTCAATGATCCAGCGGATGTAGGCAATTTGACTTCTGGTTCCTCTGCCTTTTCTAAAACCAGCTTGAACTTCTAGAAGTTCATGGTTCACATGTTGCGGAAGCCTGGCTTGGAGAATTTTGAGCATTACTTTCCTAGTGTGTGAGATGAGTGCAATTGTGTAGTAGTTTGAGCAATCTTTGGCATTGCCTTTCTTTGGGATTGGAATGAAAACTGATCTTTTCCAGTCCTGTGGCTACTGCTGAGGTTTCAAAATTTGCTGGCATAGTGAGTGTAGCACTTTCACAGCATCATCTTCCAGGATTTGAAATAGCTGCACGGGAATTCCATCACCTCCACTAGCTTTGTTTGTAGTGATGCTTCCTAAGGCCCACTTGACTTCACATTCCAGGATGTCTGGCTCTAGGTGAGTGATCACACCATCATGATTATCTTGGTCATGAAGAAATTTTTTGTACAGTTCTTCTGTGTATTCTTTCCATCTCTTCTTAATATCTTCTTAGAAGATATCTTCTTAGAAGATATTAAGAAGAAGCCTTCTTTATTTGACCATAATTTCATTGAACAAAGATGATAATGCTATCCTTTTAAAGTTTATATTTGAAAATTTTACAATACAATTATTGTTTTTACTTGGTACTCTTTAAAATTTCTGATAATTAAAACTTAGATTAGAAAATGTTTACTTCTGATGTTTAACTTTTATAATCCCCCAGTCTAAGTAAAACACTATATGTTTCTCCCGACAAATTTAGCAGATTGTTCCTGTATTTGGTACTACTTTGGAGAAGAGTACCCTTCAGGTTGGAAATTGCTATTTCTCTTCCTGTTGTCTACTGGTATTCTTTTCTACAGTCCGTTCATTCCATAACACATCTTTAGAAACTGAGATAAGTGATCCAATTACTGACAGTTTTGATGGTGATGTTGATGTACTATTTGGTGTCCGCCCTTTTAGAAAAGCAATTTAATTCTGTACATTCTAGTAAATAGCTTCAGCCTTTCCTCTTTTGCACCTTCTAAATAAAGGCATTTTAATCTGTTTTACTATTTACATGTTTGAATAAACTATGGCATGCGAGTTGACATAAAAATCTAACAGCTGGAGTTAAAAAATAACACCAGATACTCCTTTAGGGTAGACATTGTATATTATAAACTTTCTTTACCCTACATTTGTTAATAT
>SJYQ01006968.1:191527-212448 GCA_006410935.1 Redunca redunca
TTTAATGGAAAGACTGGATTTCAATTACTCTTCTCAAAACTGACACCTAAATAGTTTTTTTCTCTGAGAAACTTAACAATGTATATGGTACTTTTCTAACTGTCTATCAGACTAATTTCAATCATATTGTTTCACATTTGAAAGAAATTACTTTTCAGTTTCAAAAGTTTCCATTGTCCTAGCCTGGCATTCAGAGATTCTTGCCTCAGTTATTCCCAGTCTGCTAATGAGCCACTTAGAGGCATTCTTCATTTTCCATTATATTGTTCTTGATTGCTACCATTACTGTTTGATTTGTTCTTAGGATTTCCATCTCTTTGCTTATTGCATTATCCCTCTTTTCTTTCCTGTTGTCTAAGTTACCACTAAAGCCCTTAGCATATTAACCATAGATTTTAATAATTTTTGGTCTGATAATTCGAACATTTGTGCCATGCCTGACTCTGGTTCTGATGTTTCTTCTCTTTAAACAGTGATTTTTTTCTGTCAGTACATCTTTTAAATTTTAATTAAAAGGTGGACATGATATCTGGGTAAAGGGAATTAAGGTAACTAAGCCTTTAGTAGAGTAGTGGTAATGGGTGGGGAAAAGGATAGTATAGTCCTATAATTAAGTCTAAGTCTTTTGGTGAACCTGTACCTCTGGACTATGAAGTTTACCAAGGCCTCTCAATTTTCTTTTCCCTCATTAAGTGGACAGGATGGCTAAAGGAGCTGAAGTTGGGTTCTCCCTCCCCTACACAGAAGTCTGGAACTGGTTGGAGCTGGATATTTTCCTTTCTTCGAGTAGGTTAGATTCTGTTAAAACGCCAGATCCCAGTAGGCAGTTAGGGCCCTGGTAAAGTACTTTCTCCTCAGGGCAGGCCTTGTTAAGAAGAGCCAAATGATCTGGCATATTTCAAAGGGATTAATTTACATTTTCAACTATTATCAATATTATATAGTTAGAAGTGTCTGAAACCTTTGTTTATAGAGTTTCACAAATTATGATTATGCTTAATTTTCTCTGCCTTCTGGTTTTATACAAATAATTTTCTGAGTTTTTCACTTTCTCATCACTTCAATCATTACTGGTAGTAGATGGTTTTATTTTTAACTCCATTTAATCTAAAAGTGAATCAAGCTTATATGCCTTTGATTGCATGCATTACTACTGTTATTCTGTTAATAAAGCAGGACTTCGGAGTTTCTCATGATGCAGTTTGAATAGTAGACCATGACACACCCAAGAGCTTATCAAAGTTTAACTCCACATATCTTTACTTCACAGGAGACCTAATAAAATCCTCCCCCAAAACATTCAAATTATTGTCGTGAGTCGACACTAAGAACTGTACTTAAGCATTTATATATTTTTCATTTAATCCAAATAATATCTATGTGAAGTAAGTATTATTAGCACCATTTTACAAATGAAAAAAAAAAATGAACCTGAGAAAAGTTCTATCACCTGCCCAAGTGTCTAGTGACATTTAGCTGGTACTAAAACCAGGGTCACTTAGTCTCAAAGCCAGGATTGTTAGCCATTCTTCAGTGTACCATGAATTGATTTTCAACATTGTCATTGGTGCTATGGAGAATGTAGAATAATCTATACATTTACTCAAGTGCAGCCTTAACCTAGTTATAGTGTTATTACAATGATACAGATTTTGTATCAAAAGATATATGATTATTGGAAAGTGTTAAAACATAGATTCAGAGAAGGCAATGGCACCCCACTCCAGTACTCTTGCCTGGAAAATCCTATGGATGGAAGAGCCTGGTAGGCTGCAGTCCATGGGGTCGCTAAGAGTCAGACATGACTGAGTGACTTCTCTCTCACTTTTCACTTGCATGCATTGGAGAAGGAAATGGCAACCCACTCCAGTGTTCTTGCCTGGAGAATCCCAGGGATGGGGGAGCCTGGTAGGCTGCTGTCTATGGGGTCGCACAGAGTCGGACACGACTGAAGCGACTTAGCAGCAGCAGCAGCAAAACATAGATTAATTCATCTTTGAAGGGCAAAGGATATCCCAAAGCTAAAAGTGGTTAATTATTAAGTATAGTCATTTAGTCAGTGGCATAACAATATTTGGTGCATGTTTATATTTACATATTTTTTTCTCTTAGAGAAAAACTAAAGAAATATTCCTCTAGTGTATTTCTTTGGAGTCTATTCTTTCATGTTTCATTGTTAATAACTACATCTTACGTGTATTCGTTATTGACTGTAAGTTAAAGAGTAAAATATAGAGTTCAGTTCAATCACTCAGTCGTGTCCAACTCTTTGCAGCCCTATGGACTGCAGCATACAAGGCTTCCTTGTCCATCACCAACTCCTTGAGCTTGTTCAAATTCATGTCCATCAAGTCAGTGATGCTATCCAGCCATCTCATCCTTTGTCCTCCCCTTCTCTTCCTGCCTTCAATCTTTCCCAGCATCAGGATTTTTTTTCCAATGAGTCAGTTCTTCACATCAAGTGGCCAAAGTATTGGAGTTTCAGTTTCAGCATCAGTATCAGTCTTTCCAATGAGTATTCAGGACTAATTCCCTTTAGGATTGACTGGTTAGATCTCCTTGCAGTCCAAGGGACTCTCAAGAGTCTTCTCCAACACCACAGTTCAAAAGCATTGATTCTTTGGTGCTCAACTTTCTTTATAGTCCAACTCTCACATCCTTACATGACTACTGGAAAAACTATAGCTTTGGCTAGACAGACCTTTGTTGGCAAAGTAATGTGTCTGCTTTTTAATATGCTGTCTAGGTTGATCATAGGTTTTCTTCCAAGGAGCAAGTATCTTTTAATTTCATGGTTGCAGTCACCACCTGCAGTGACTTTGGAGCCCCTCAAAATAAAGTCTGCCATTATTTCCATTGTTTTCCCATCTATTTGCCATGAAGTGATGGGGCCAGAGGCCCATAAAATATAGTGTAGTCCAACCCAAAACCTCAAACTCTCTTATCAAAATAAGTATATTAGAAATGTTACAGACATTAGATAACACAATTAGATAAATGTTGTTTAGTTGCTAATTCTTGTTTGACTCTTTTGTAACCCTATTGCCTGTAGCCCACCAGGCTCCTCCCTCCGTGTAATTTCTGACGCAAGAATACTGGAGTGGGTTGCCATTTCTTTCCCCCAAAGGATCTTTCCCACTCAGGGATCGAACCTGCATCTCCTGCATTGGTAGGTGGATTCTTTACCACTGAGCCATCTAGGAAACCCAGAGAAATTTTAGAGTTTGTCCTTCTCATGCCATCTTCTAAGTAAATTAACCAAGAGGCATATTGAGGAGTCTCCACTATGGTTAGTGCCTGGATGCCATAATCCCTCAACTGTAACTTAATGAGACAAAGGTAGACACCTGATCAAAAGACATCCAATTAATGGCTTGTCAGCTACCTGTCACTTCTCACATATGTTTTCCATAAATGGCTAAATCAATCACATTGTTTTTTTATTAAGAATTTAGGGTTCCTAAGTTCAGAGCTGAAGAGAATTGCAATCAGAAACTTCTGCCATAAAGATACACTTAAAGATTCATGCATGAAAAAGTAGAGCAGAGGAGTTCTGATAAACCAAAGTCGTGTGCAAGTAAATGTTCTAAGAGAGTGGAAAACAAAATAAAACAGCAGTTAAAGGGCAACCAGTCAGTAGTAAGAGGAGCATGGAGAACATAGCACATGCAGAGAAAAATCATGAGAAAATAACAGACTGGGGTAGTCATTATTCCTGGAGCTGACTAGGTTGCTGCTAAATCTCCAAGCCTAGTTCTTTAATATTCTTAAAATAAATCATATTTGCATAAGTTACCAAATTGTAAAGGCAGATTGTAAACTTGATGATGATGATGATGATGATGATGATGATGATGACTACAATGATGACAGGAGAAAAAATCGGAGACAGCAGTATATTAAATTCAACCAAGAAATGCGAAAAGCCATGGAAGTTAGGGTTCCTTGAGGAGAATACAGGAACATGAGTCATCCAGAGCAATAGGCCTTCTTTTATCAACTCTTGCACAGGTAAATGACCTCCCCTGCATGCAAGCAATTGGGGAAACAGGTGAATGAATATTATTCATTAGAGTCCATAAATTTTTAAATATTTAATGCCTGAGTAACCATGAGATGTGACACTTCTCTGCACTATCTCAGAATATTCCTTCCCGTATAACAATCCCTGCAAGTAATTAAGTAAATGGATTTCTGCCTTGTTTTTCACCAGTTTAATGAACATGTATTGGATAGTGATAAAATTAATTCCATCGGAAGGTGGAGAAATAAGAGAAAAAGCAGGTAAAAAAATTAAGAAATCAGATGTGAAATTATTTTCTGACATCTGTGAATTTGTAATTAGCTTCATATTCTCAGGGCAACTGAAAAAAATAAGTATATATGCTATTCATTTTCCAGTATCTCCATTGTTCTTTAATGTGTAGCCTTAAGGGTGTCTTCTTGTAAACATATCTATTTTAAAATATATGGTTTACTTTAATCCAGCTACCTTTGATTTACATAATGCAGTCTTTTCTTTATTCTTTTTATTTTTGCATTGTTATTTATAAAATTTTAACTTAGTTTCCTACTTCTAAGAGAAGTTTCCAGTTGTCCTTTTAAAATGAACTCCTAAATTATATAATCCAAGCTAAGGTTCTGGTTTTATCAGAAAGTTCTAATTGTTTTAACTATAGAGTCATTCAGATATTTACAATCACTTCATTTATAAGTGTGTCTATGTCTCAATCCAAAGCAAGCACATGCAAAATTAAATTCTCTCATCAAAGACTAAAGGATTATTAATGAAATACTAAACTAGATGATGGCAGAAAGTGAAGAGGGACTAAAAAGCCTCCTGATGAAAGTGAAAGAGGAGAGTGAAAAAGTTGGCTTAAAGCTCAACATTCAGAAAACTAAGATCATGGCATCTGGTCCCATCACTTCATGGGAAATAGAAGGGGAAACAGTGAAAACAGTGTCAGCTTTATTTTGGGGGGATCCAAAATCACTGCAGATGGTGACTGCAGCCGTGAAATTAAAAGACACTTACTCCTTGGAAGGGAAGTTATGACAAACCTAGATAGCATATTGAAAAGCAGAGATATTAATTTGTCAACAGAGATATTACTTTGTCAACAAAGGTCCATCTAGTCAAGGCTATGGTTTTTCCAGTAGTCATGTATGGATGTGAGAGTTGGACTGTGAAGAAGGCTGAGCACCATAGAATTGATGGTTTTGAACTGTGGTGCTGGAGAAAACTCTTGCGAGTCTCTTGGACTGCAAGGAGATCCAACCAGTCCATTCTGAAGGAGATCAGCCCTGGGATTTCTTTGGAAGGAATGATGCTAAAGCTGAAACTCCAGTACTTTGGCCACCTCATGCGAAGAGTTGACTCATTGGAAAAGACTCTGATGCTGGGAGGGATTGGGGGCAGGAGGAAAAGGGAATGACAGAGGATGAGATGGCTGGATGGCATCACAGACTCGATGGACATGAGTTTGTGTGAACTCCGGGATTTAGTTATGGACAGAGAGGCCTGTTGCGCTGTGATTCATGGGGTTGCAAAGAGTCAGACATGACTGAGCAACTGAACTGAACTGAACTGAAATTAGATGAAACACAGTAGGCTACGTATTTTTATCAGTTTATTTATATTTTAAGTGATTGATTAACTGTATGCCCTATGACCAGTCATGGTAGTTTAGTCACTAAATGGTGTCCGACTCTTATGACTCCATGGACTGTAGCCCACCAGGCTCCTCTATCCATGGGATTTTCCCAGCAAGAATACTGGAGTTGGTTGCCATTTTCTTCTTCAGGGGATCTTACTGACCCTGGGATTGAACTCAGGTCTCCCTGTACTGCAGGCAGATTCTCTAACTGAGCTACCAAGGGAAGTTCCATGACCAGTTACCAAATTCTATTGATTTTACCTCCTAAAGCTCTTTCAAATCAGTCTTTATCACTAATGCATCAGTTTGGCTTCCCCAAATTATCATGATTGTGTTTTAAAAGTGCCCACTTACTTTGGGTCTTCTCTGCCCCTTTCCAATCCATCCTTCATCTTGATGCCAGAACTGATCACCTAAAGTGAAGACCTAACCCTGGCCCTATTCTGCCTAATCCCTGCTTCCCTTACCTATATCATTTAACCTATGGCCCACAATTTCCTCTGTTTTATTTCAGCCACTCTACCTTCTACTTTTTTGTGAGACTTTTATAGTTTCTTTCATGTAATTTGTTTCCTCTTATCTCTGGATATAAGACAATGCTGTTGAATTTATCTGGAAAGTACTCTTGCCAACTCCCACCTTCTCTGGCTTTCATATATATATGAAATGCATACATATATACATCATACATATATATTTATGTATATATACATACATACATATATATATATTTAAGACACAGCAGATTTTCTGTCTTTTATGAGAACTCTTATACTGCCAAAGTTGAATTCAGAAACGTTTCTGAAGACACCAGGGACTCAGTGCATACTCAGAGCCATACCCTTATGGCTCAGCGTTTATCTCATGATATTTAAATATCTGTCTCTTACTAGATTTTTAACTGTTGGAAAAATGGATTGGGTGTGTCACTTTGAGTTAGTGAATGCCATATGACAAATGTTCAATAAAAGTTGGTTGAATAGCTAAACAGATGTACAAGTGATAAATTTTTTTAACATACATATTGGTTAAAGGCTTATTATGCAGCTCTCACTGATGCTGGAACAATTTGTTATTGACTTTGGGCATAATCAGATGTGACAAAAAGACCAAATGATTGTGAAAATTTAACTCTCTTATTCAAGATTAGTTTTGAGTGCAGGTAAAACATTGTAAACTTTTACTCTCATTTTCATATTTCACACAATCCATTCATCTTATTATCCATTTTCTTGCTGAAATTGATATTGAAAGGTGGGTGGGAAAGATATTTACCTATGAAATAAAAAGACCATAAAAGAGCTTATAAGCTATTTAAGCAACACCAATCAAGACATCGTACCCTTCCAAAGAATTAATGATCAGTTTAGAAGAGTTGATGATCTGAATCACATCTGGGAAATATTAACCCCAGATGGTTATTGGTACTGTACCTTGTTATTAAGATGAAAATAAAAAATGAACCATATGGATTTTTAATGGTTGATAGATGGACTGAAAACTTTAGAGAATTTATACTAACCAGTTGAGCTTTAAAAAAGCATAGGTCACTGTTAAATGTTAAATAGGTTCTTACTCTGTATTCCATGCAATTAGTATTTTTTATCTAATGTACCACAGTAAGCAAATGAGCTTGTTAAAGTGGCTTGACTTTATTTTAACAAGAAAACAAAACAAAACCAAAAAACTGTTGTGTTCATAAATGTAATGCTTAGCTTAACTTAGTCTTCATCTCCTTCATGATTAGGTTGTAATATATACAACAGTGGGCTTCCCTCATAACTCAGTTGGTAAAGAATCCACCTGCAACGGAGGAGACCCTGGTTCGATTCCTGGGTTGGGAAGATCCTCTGGAGATGGGATAGGCTACCCACTCCAGTATTCTTGGGAAACCCTTATGGCTCAGCTGGTAAAGAATCCGCCTACAATGCAGGAGACCTGGGTTTGATCCCTGTTTTGGGTAGATCCCTGGAGAAGGGAAAAGCTTCCCACTCCAGTATTCTGGCCTGGAGAATTCCATGGACTACGGGGTCACAAAGAGTAGGGCACACTGAGTGACTTTCACTTTCAAAACACATTCACATGAGTACACCTAACTGCTAGGGAGGTGGAAAATATAAGTGATTCTGGGAAGAAGAGGAAATGGACTTAAGGTGAATAAGCTAAATTGCCAGTCATGCGACAGTATTCATTCTCCTTTTTTTTTTTTTAAGCTCTGTGCTGCGATTCATGGGGTCGCAAAGAGTTAGACACGACTGAGCGACTGAACTGAACCGAACTGAACTGAACTCATTAACAGAACCTTAATTTTGAGGAAGTACTATATCCAACTAAAAAACCCTCGGTTTCTAGTGTATTTTGCAATTGTTGTTTAGTCCTTAAGTCATGTCCTACTCTTGTGACCCCATGGACTGTAGCCCTCTAGGCTCTTCTCTCCATAGGATTTCCCAGGCAAGAATACTGGAACGGGTTGCCATCTCCTTCTCCAGGGAATCTTCTTACCCAAGTCTTCTGAATTGGTAGGCAGACTCTTTACAGCTGAGCCACTGGGGGAAGATCATTAGTTGTGACCAAACTACTATTCTAGCCAATAAGATGTAAATGGAGGTGTTTTGTGGAATTCCCAGGAAAGTTACTTAAAATGAGCTCTGTCAAATAGAAGTCAGCTTTTTGCTGTCTAGAATCAGATAGAATGTCTTATTAGAGTTTCAGCAGACACCTTGAATCCTGAGGTGAAATTGAGGATAAGATTGTATGCTAGGATGATAGAGTTGCATATTGTACAGTCATTAAAACTTATGTGTGGTATTAACTTCAATAGCATTAGAATATTGTCCTATATAATATTAAGTGAAGTAAAGAGCAAAACATTTCTAATCTTTATTTATAAAATGTGTATGCTGTAATAACATGAAAGGAAATAAAACCACTTATTAAGACTGACTAAAGGTCATGAGAATATGGTGATTTTTTTTCCACATTTTGTATTTTTTAACGTTCTCTAAAGTAGGAGATATTCCTNTAGTGTCATCAATTTTTTAAATCTTATCTATCCATCCATCCAGCAACTATTTGTTAAAAGCCTATGATAGAAGACCTTTTATATATGTGTTGTTTTTTGTAAAATTTTCATTTATTTATTAATTTTAATCTAATTTTAATTTAATCATCTATTCAAAATGTTATGACCAGCCTTTTGCAAAAACACATTTAAGATTATCAATTTTTTAAAAAAGTATGATTAATATGTCTGTCTTCTACCCTATTAGTAATTTAAACACTACCACAAATTAAAATAGTTATTTATCCCAATATAATTCATGGTATATGATTTTAGGAAAGAATCATATAAAACCAGTTGTTGCAGTTTTGTTGTAATAAAAAGGTAGTATGATTTTTAGAAATGTATTTTATTATCATTCCCATACCAGTATATTGATAACAAAGTTTTGGTATCAGCACCAATTGAAATCAGTAGAACTTATTTTATGTGTTTTATGCTGAGCTTCAGATCAGTATCACACCTCCCCTACACATACACATATATACACTCTCTGGCCCTCTCTGTTTACTGAGGCTCTTGGTGCTGAGTAGTGATTTTGCTGTGTATATAAACAGACAAAATTTCTTCTCAATGCAGCTATTTCCTCATTATCTAATTTACTTTAAACCAAATCTTAGTAGGTTCTAGCAACAGACCACAGTGGATAAAAAAGAGGGCAAGCTACCATTTGCTCTGGTTCTTCAGATTTACACCTAGGAAGCAAGGAGGATGTTATTCAGTCTTAAAGGCATCTTTCTGTAGTCTCAGCTGTGGACTGAGATTGTTTTTAGACTCATTCTTCATTTAGAAGAGCAGTCTGCACCCAGTGTCTTCAAATTATGTTTTTCTGTAGCCCATTTCCTTCTGCTGCTGCTGCTGCTAAGTCACTTCTGTCGTGTCCGACTCTGTGTGACACCATAGACGGCAGCCCACCATTTCCTTCTACATAAAAAGAAATGTGTTATTTGTCTCTGAGAAGATGTTAACAAATATAATCAGGAATTCTAATGTAGTTGCATATATTAGAACAGAAAAATTCAGGGTTTTTGCCATTTCAGTTGTGTCCAATTCTTTGCAACTCTGTGGACTGTAGCCCACCAAGAGCCTCTGTCCATGGCATTTTTCCATGCAAAAATATTGGAGTTGGTTGCCATTTTCTCCTTGAAGGGATCTTCGGAACCCATCTCTCGCATCTCCTACAATGGCAGGCAATTCTTTACCATTGAGCTACCTGGGAGGAGGAAGGCACTAACTAATTTTAATTAAAGTGTAGTTCATATGTCCATGTGAGAATTTTTAAACATGGGTTCCAGAATTCATAAATATTCTGTGAATGTACTGATTGATAATGTGGACGATGTTACAGAAATCTCCATAGTGATTTTTGGCCTCAAAATTTATCTGATTTGGTAATTTCTACCTTTGCCCAATCAAAGTATAGTGTGGAGGAATAAACTAATTTTTCTTTTCAATGGTGAACTTGCCAATCCTGCCACTTAGTGCCAGAAGGCTCTTAAGGCAAAAATGTCTTGTCCCTCAATTCATAACTTTTTAATCCTAAAGTCTTAATTAAGACTTCACAACATAAAAGTGAATGAAAAGGAAAACTACTGATATTAAAAATTTTATATTACTGGAGTTTTAAGTAATTAATATTGTTACAGCTACCTGTTTTGAAGTAAATTTTACTTAAGAAACAAAACATTTATTGAAACTAATGACACGACTGAGCGACTGAACCGAACTGAACTGAATATTTGAAGTAATATTAAAGAAGGAAATATCTATTAAAACAAATGATACATAATTGAAATTTAACCTTAACTAGAACAAAACCTAGAGACAGAGGGCCGCTTTTAGATAATGCTTTACCATCATTGTCCAAACTGTGTTTAATCTTAAAGCAATGTGTGCGTGCTTAGTCACTTCAGTCGTGTTCTACTCTCTGCGACCCCATGGACCATGGCCCACCAGGCTCCTCCATCCATGGGATTCTCCAGGCAAGAATACTGACGTGGGTTGCCATTTCCTTCTCCAGTGATAAAGTATGAAGCAAGTGAAGTGAGTGAAGTGAAGTCACTCAGTCGTGTCTGACTCTTTCTGACCCCATGGACTTCAGCCCACCCAAGCTCTTCCATCCATGGGATTTTTCCAAGCAAGAATACTGGAATGGGTTGCCATTTCCTTCTCCTCTTAAAGCAATGAACTCTGCCTATATAATTATTTAATATTAAATTATCAATATTTTATTGTGAGCCATGTGAAGGACATAGATTAATACTGGAATGGGACAACCATTGCTGACAGAAGTAACTTGTCATGGCATAAACAATAGAGAACACAGTTTAACCTCAGCAATACCTTCCTGCTTTCTGCATCTCCTCCTCTTTTTCATGATTGTATCTCTAATTTGGGGAGTCAGAGTAACCACTAAAAATTGTAAGGGATTTTTTTATTCCCATTTTTTTCCCTTTTGTAAATTACTTAATTTGTAGAACCAGTGCTTCTTTATGTATACTTGTAAGAAATGTAATTTCAGTAACCCACTAGGTAAAAAGACAAACTAATCAATAATTATTATAGATAATACTATATACTGTGTGATGATATTTGTTTATGCTTATCATGTACTACTTTCCTAGGCTACTGTGATAAATTTTCACAGATTGGTGGCTTAAAACAATAGCAGCTTATTCTCTCATAGTTTTGGAGGCCAGAAGTCTGAAATCAAGGCACTGTCAATGTCAAGCTCCCTCTGAAGTCTCTAGGAAAGAGTCCTTCTTTGCATCTTCCGAACTTGTGGTGTTGGCCATTAATCCTTGGCATCCCTTGGCTTGTAGTTGTGTCACTCCATTAGCTCAAATGGTATAGAATCTGACTGCAATGCAAGAGACCCAGGTGCAGTCCCTGGGTTGGGAAGATCCTCTGGAGAAGGGAATGGCAATCCACTCTAGTGTTCTTTCCTGGAGAGTCCCATGGACAGAGGAGCCTGGCGAGCTACAGTCTATGGGGTCACAGAGTCAGACACGATTGAGCAACTAACTACTACTGTTTTTGCCTCCGTTTCTCTATGGCTGTCTTCTCTCTGTGTGTACCCGTGTCTTCACAGGGTATCCTGAAATGGACACCAGTCAGTGGATTTAGGGGGTACCCTAATTTATTATGATCTTATCTTGATTACATCTATTTCAGATAAAGTCATTTTTATAGGTTCTAGATGAATGTGAAGTCAGTATTCAACCCAGGGCATGTCAGCATATTAATTTTTTGTAGTGCTATAAAAGGTATACTCATGATTTAAAGTATGGCAATATGACAGTAAAATATGTGGGCTGATTCAATATGAAGTCAGTATTGTTTCTCAGTGTCTGTTTCTTTCTTCAAGGTCAACATCTGATGTTCTGAGTATATCATCAAGTATGTACTCATCAAGAAGTAGCTGAAAAGCGAAGGAGAGTTAACCACATATGCATTAGTAAAAAATATTTGATAGTTATATGCTGGTAAAATAATTGTTCCATGTTTTCTATCTTTTAATATTTCATTATAAACAGTAGTCCTATTGTCCTAGAGAATCCTGTCTTTAGTAAAATTTAAAGATGTGCTGTTAAATTCCACACAGAGAATAATGGAAATAAAGAAATTTGGGAAATTTGCATACTTTCTCCAAGTTTAGGAAGTAATCTTAATTCAAAGTTTTGCTATAGCCTTCAACAGCCTTATATAGATGATTTTGAAATGTTTCTGAAATGATGGAAACATGTAATCATTTTCTATTAACTCTTCGTGGTCTTATGAGTATTTCCCTCTGTCAGGGTTTGCTCTATCCTGTACTGTGACTCAATGACAAAGTAAATTATTATCCAAGATAATTCCTTTTGAAGAAGAGATGAGCATTACTAATGATTACTTTGGAATAATAAATATAAGCAGGGTATTAAATCCTTCTAGCTATTTATTAATTTACTGATCTTCTTGGTAATTGGAATAATTGTGTCTCTCACATGCCTCAGCACAGATAAAAGTAATGATCATACATAGCATTTCATAGTCACTGAGCTAAGGAGGAGGAGGATAATAATCCAGTGAGTTGACTGTAAATTGGGGTTCTGTTTTGCATAATCCCATGGAGGGGATAAACTACATATATAATTTAGAAGAAAATATAAAAGATTATTTGTTTAAGTTAAAGCCTCTTATGTAACAAATTAAATATTATTCCTGTACACATGTCCCTTTAATCCTGAGTGATTGGATTACTACAAATGATATTAAATGTATTGAATATCAACAGAATATTATTGAAAATATTCTGAAAGGGGATTTAAGTGTTCTTTAAAAAAAAAAGTTCCACTAATCCTGATGATTTCCCTTCATGACAAATATATGGGGAAAAAATGAAAATAGTGACAGACTTTATTTTCTTGGGCTCCAAAATAACTATAGATGGTGACTGCAGCCATGAAATTAAAAGATGCTTGCTCCTTGGAAGAAAAGCTATGACAAACCTAGACAGCATATTAAAAAGTGGAGACATCATTTTACCAGTAAAGATCCATACAGTCAATGAAAGAAAGTTACGTGGCTCAAAATAGCCTGGAGTTAAAACTCCCTTCCAGGTCTTCCCCACCATTCTAGACAAAAGGAAGAACTCTCTCACTGAAGAAAGAAATGGACATTAAGTTTGATTACACCCAGCTCCCAGCTGGTCCCAGCCTCTGGCTGATCTCCAGAATTCCTTGCCCCAGCTGTGTAAGCGATAACTAGTCTGAACAACCTTGGAGAAGAACAGGCCCCCTTAAGACAGTAGATTTCCACATATATGTCTTTATATACTTACTTTTTTTCTTGGGTTAGTGCAGCTGCTCACTAATCTGACTGCTACACCTTCTCCCCTCATTAAAGGTAATCCGTTCTTGTAAAGTGCCAGTCTCATTCTTTTTCTGGACTTCACTTCTTCTCTAACTCCCTTACCCTACAGTCAAAGCTCTGGTTTTTCCAGTATAGATGTGAGAGTTGGACTGTAAAGAAGGCTAAGTGCCAAAGATTTGAGGCTTTCAAACTGTGATGCTGGAGAAGGCTTTTGAGAGTCACTTGGACACCAGGGAGATCAAACCAGCCAATCATAAAGTATATTAACCTGAATATTCATTGGAAGGACTGATGCTGAAGCTCATCTGTTGGGAAGAGCCAACTCATTGGAAAAGACCTTGATGCTGGGAAAGATTGAGGGCAAGAGGAAAGGAGGTGATAGAGGATGAGATGGCTGGATGGCATTACTGTCTCAATGGACATGAGTTTGAGCAAACCCTGTGAGATTGTGAAGACAGGGAAGCCTGGCATGCTACAGTCCATAGGGTTGCAAAAAGTCATACATGACTGAGTGACTGAACAACAACAACAATCTTGATGATAACTGTTTTAGAGGGAAAATATATAATTTTCACAATTCAAAGTAATTGCAAATTAAGTTATATAAATGCATCTGTTGAGTCTCATAGATGCTATGTGGAAAGATATGTTTCAGGGGTATATTTTCAGTGCTCAGATATAAGACAAAGCAAAGGAAATCAAGATAGAGGAATAAAGATGAAAGTGAATTCAGTGTATATAAGAATATAGAAAATATGGAAGGAAAGAGAAGGGCTTCTGAGGTACAGAGATGTAATCTGTATGGCTGTGATCACAAACATGGAAAGAAATGTTTGGTTTTGGAAGTTCTTTATTATCTGTAGAATTTAATGGTATTAGAAGTTTTACAAAGAGGATTTTTGCCACATGAATAGGCTCTCGTGTGTGCCAATGCGATTAAGTATCCTATTCATCTCTGTCAGTCATGGCCCTTCAAAGACTGATTTCAAAGAATTACTGGTTATGATCAGGAAGACATAAGGAAACATTTGAAAGAACTGATTAATGATATTATTACAGAGTCCTGTAACTGTTATGCAAAACCTACAGTGTTGTGTGAACAAAATGAAAAACTAGAATATCCGTGGATTTCCATGTTTTGAGTCTTTGCCTGAAAAATGTGTTAATATATCAGGCCACAGATTGATGATAAACTTGACTGCCTAGCTAAATAGGAAATGGTGATCAGTATTGATTCTAACTACACATTTGGCTGGGAGTAGAAAAGAATTGTATCATTTCTACTGTGACATGTTGTGTCTAGAGGGATCATGTTAGGAGAGGCTAGAACTCATGGAGAATGAAACCTTCAGTAAGACTACAGTTTTCTCAATTCATGAGATTCCCATCAGCCTGGAGGTATTGGAGTACTCTGCTACGGGCTCCTTAGGTAAACCCAAAGTATATTTGTGGAACTTGCAGCAGGCCTAAATAATTGAGTATGCTAAATACTTGAGTATGAGGAAAGAGTGCATATACTGGCTGTTAAAGGGAATAAAAAAATTGATGTGAGTATGTATATAGATTGATAGACAGTCAAGATGGTTATATATAGGTAAATAAAAGCAGATATTTCAGAACTGCATGCATAACATAACCTTTTTTAACCTTAAAATAATACCTGCCAAAATTATTGGCCGTATAAAGTGAAAGTGAAGTCACTCAATTGTGTCTGACTGTGACCCCATAGACTATAGCCTGCCAGGCTCCTCTATCCATGGGATTTTCTAGGCAAGAATATTGGATTGGGTTGCCATTTCCTTCTCCAGGGGATCTTCCCGATCCAGGGATCAAACCCATGTCTCCTGCATTACAGGCAGACTCTTTCCCATCTGAGCCACCAGGGAAGCACACATTGGTCATAAATATACATACACATATACCTATACATAAATGTGTATATATATGGATAATTTACATATAGTGATAGAAAATACTTGGTGAGTGACCTCAAACTTATTATACTGTGGTAATTCAATTACTTACTGAATGCAGGGTTAGTTTGAGAGGACTCTAGGAAAGGATGATTTTTTATTTTATTTTTTACTATATATCTTTTTATTTAAAAATTAGAATTATAGATGATATTCACATTCATTTTCCTTCCTTTTTAATAAGTAAGGAAAATGCTTAGACTTCTTAAAAGGGGCAGAATTATTAAAATTTTGGTTGTCAAAACAGAATACAAATAAAACTACATGATTTATAACTTACATTGAAAAGAAAGTGAAAGTGAAAGTTATTCACACAGTCCTGTCTGACTCTTTGTGATTCCATGGACTGCAGCCTGTCCCTCTCCTCTGTCCATGGAATTCTCCAGGCAAGAATACTGGAGTGGGTTGCCATTTCCTTCTCCAAGTGATCATCCTGACCCGGAGATCAAACCCAGGTCTCCCACATTGCAGGCAGATTCTTTACCAGCTGAACCACTGTTCAGTTCAGTTCAGTCTCTCAGTAGAGTCTGACTCTTTGTGACCCCATGAACCACCACACGCCAGGCCTCCCTGTCTGTCACCAACTGCCGGAGGCTACCCAAACCTATGGCCATTGAGTTGATGATGCCATCCAACCATCTCATCCTCTGCCGTCCCCTTCTCCTCTTGCCCTCAATCTTTCCCAGCATCAGGATCTTTTCAAATGAGTCAGCTGGTGGCCAAAGAATTGGAGTTTCAGCTTCAACATCAGTTGTTCCAATGAACACTCAGGACTGATCTCCTTTAGGATGGACTGCTTGGATCTTCTTGAAGTCCAAGAGACTCTCAAGAGTCTTCTCCAACACCACACTTCAAAAGCATCAATTATTCGGTGCTCAGCTTTCTTTATAGTCCAACTCTCACATCCATACATGACTACTGGAAAAACCATAGCCTTGACTAGACGGACCTTGGTTGACAAAGTAATGTCTCTGCTTTTTAATATGCTGTCTAGCATATTGGTCACAAGGGAAGCCCAAACTTACATTGAAGGGACAATAATAGCTTTCCTGTGTTGCCAAGTAGATAATACTGGTGTCTTAATCCTTAGAGTGAAAAAGGTAGAAGAGGATGTGCTACAAAATTCTTCTTGCCAAGGAAAAAAATGAGGGTACAGGCTTCATTTTCTGGCTACAAGTCTACAAGTATAATTATAATTTTCAAGAATTTTGAAGTGACCACTGATCAATTTCCAACAAGTCATAGTAAATATTAGAATTATAAAATAGTTGAATATGCAGTTATATTCACTAATATGCATTTATGTGTCAGATTCTGCCAACCATGTCTTAAATATAGAGGGTATATAGTACCCTTTTTCTTTTGGTAAAAAGAAAAGTTGGAAATTGCCCCGGAAAGTACTTTTTACCTATTGTGCTTATAAGTAAAATACAAGGAATTAAAGACACTGCATTATACTATTAAGTGGGATGATTATGCCAGTGTCATAAAACTTATTACTAATTTAACATAGCAGAGTATTATGTTGAAAGAGAATAAAAAATGAGAAAAGACCATGAAAGGTAGTGGATACCTCTTGGAATTCTTTAGCAAAAACCTCCCTAGTTAATTCAAACAGAGAAATAAAAACAAGCCATTTACAAATGTGTTAGAAGGACCAGGGAGTAAAAGGGTGAAGTAAATATATGAAAATACCAGTATCTGCAAGAAACTACCATTATCCCTTGGGCTGGAGGGGTAAACATAAAATGATTATCCAGGGCCCCATGCTGGAGTGCTGCTATAACCAATTCTGCTATTGAAACTACTGACTGTCCATTTTTCAGCAAGCCAGTAGTCACACTCCTCCTAAATCTAAAGGGATCTTGTAGCCCAAGTGGACTACTTGTAGTGGATTGCTGAAACTGTTGGACTTATCTATGTCATGACTGGAATCCACAACTCAGTTGTTGCTTCTGCATTGCCTGGAGCCAGAGTCAGTGAGGCTGTGTGGCTGAGACTTCTGAACCTCTCCTGCCTGATCAGCCTCATTGACAGGACCTAACTGGAAGTTGGGCTGCAATAGATTATTAGAAATCACTACCACAGGTACTAATTCTAATTCTGTTCATTAATTCAACAAATATATATTGAGTCTCTGTGTGTGCCAGGTATATTTTAAACACTGGAGGCTCAGACATGGACATAACAGACATAGCTTCTGTTTAACATGGTGCTTACGTTTTAGCAGAGGGTGAAAGAAAATAATTAAATGCATTACTATAATGTAAAGTGGGCTTCCCTCATAACTCAGTTGGTAAATCATCTGCCGGCAGTGCAGGAGACCTAGGTTCTATTCCTGGGTCAGGAAGATCCCCTGGAGAAGGAAATGGCAACCCACTCCAATATTCTTGCCTGGAAAATTCCATTGACAGAGGAGCTTGACAGGCTACAGTCCACAAGAGTGCAAGAGTCAGATACGACTTAGTGACTAAACCCCCACCACCATAATGTAAAGTGATGATAAGCACTAAGAAGAAATGATGAGAGAAGAGTGACTGACTAGTGGTGAAATGGTGCTGAATTTGGACAAGATCTCATTGATAAAGTAATATTTGAGCAAACCTTAAAGAAAAAAAAAGATGGATGATCCATATGAGTTGCAGAGAGGAGTATTCTTGGGAGAGCCATCATCTTGTGCAGAGGTGTGAGGAAAAACATGAAAGCCAGCATGGTTAGTGCAAAAGGAGGAAGGGTAAGAGTTGTAGGAATTCAAGACATAGAAGTGTCTCTCTTTCCCTCTGCATTAATGACGGTTAACTCCTTTGATTCAGATATTCTATGGAACCTTCTTTTAGAGATTGTTCAAAAGGTAGAGCAGAAATTTTTAGTTACTTGTCAGGATCCCAGCAGTGATAATACTTCTAAATTTGATGTACAGGATGCTGATATACATGAACCTTCTTCCAAATAAAATTAGCACTTTTAGAAATGAAAATATTGTACTTGTTAAATTCACATTGTGAACAGATAATAACACTGGCAAAAGAACATTAAAACTAGTGTTCTTGTTCATGCTGATAGCACTGTCTATATTGAAAAACAAATACATACCACAAACCATAATACCAACAATATTCTTTTCTAGTCTTAACATTTATATGAGTCTTGCCTAGGGAGTGGAAAAAGTACAAGTGACATGTGCTTGAAGATGTTAATTGCCTAATTATTTAACATTTCTAAGAGAACAGAGAAAAAGTGGATTTAGAATTGAAAGTACATTAATATTTATGATATTGCAAATAGAGTTTCATTAAATCATAGATGTTTGATGGGGACTTGGGTCTATTAAAAACTTCAAGGTCTTCAGATCTTTCCTGTTCTGTGAATAATTTTAGAGGAATATTTTGTTTTAAAATTCATTGAACATTATTTTACATGTGATATAGAGTGTTCAGCCTGTGTTTGACTTTTTTTAATTTTAATTGTAGCTTTTAATGTTCAGAATTATTAGTCTGAGCATGCAGTTACTCAATCCATGGCACTGGGCTTAATCATCCAGAATCCTGAATTCATCAAATTAAGTGTGAAAAACAGATTAAAAATCATATGTAATATTATTATATCTTTCTGCAAAGAAACTAAGCACAAAATTAAAGTTATTAATGTTATCTAAACCAAACTTGGTATTTTACAGTTCTGTGGCACTGAGTTCTACAATGATAAATGTTCTTGAAATGAAATCTCTCATTGTGTTTTGTTACTTGCAAAAAAACAAAAAACTCATAGCATGTAGGAAAGAAGACTATTAGTTACACTCATTGGGTTTTTCTCATGTTATAGGAATCACCAGGAATGACAATCTGTATAGATACTTTAAATCTGTACAGATTATCCATAAGAAGAAAATTTGATTTTAATTTATTATATCTATGGATATTTTTAAATAGTAAATTTTTAGGCTACACAAATAATGGATTCTATCATACATTACCTACAAATCATAGAATCTCATGTTTTGATTTTTAAAATCTTACAAATTTATCCTAATCTATATACAAAGATTAGTATAGTTCACAACTTGAAATTATATATTTTATATAGTCTGAATAAGTAAGGTCTGATGAGTATAGATTATATTGAGAAATCACTGGGAAACCCACTGAATTACCAAAATATTATTTTTATTTCCTTTCTTTTCCTTTTGAAAATTAATGAATTATCCAAATTAATTTACCAGGAAATTGCTATGTATAGCTGCAAGAGACAGGTGGCAGGCAAGATAACTTCCATTTCCCCTACCTTGTCTCTCTCTCTCCCTCTCTTTTTCTTTTTACTTTTATTTCTGCAGATCCTGCAGTCTCAGAATTCTACTCTGTTCTGAGACCAACACTGTATGTGAAGTGGCTCAAGTGTCAGCCATCTTCGGTAAGTTTTACTTAAGTTCAGGCCTTTGTCTTCCCTGATTCTCAGTTTCTTTACTCTTGCAAGCCTAATTTTCATGCTTCACACCTATTCCACATTACATCCAAACCTTCTTATGCCATGCAGTTGCCCATTTAAGCATCTTGAACACTCTGCCAGTGAAGGAACTTGTATCATGGCTATTCCACTTCAGGCATCCTGACATGGCATGTGCTCTTGTACCCTTTTTTAAGCATGTCTTTGTGTCTTTGCACTTTTGTCTATAATTTCCAAGTATATAATCTGTTCTTTGTTTTAATTTCCTATGTTGCTTCTTGTGGTCCATACGGCTATCTAGCAGCAGAAATATCTACGGTAGTTGGCTTAGGATGACCAATGAATTAGGAATTAAGAATTTTCAAGACATTTTTTTTTTCTCTATAAACTTTATAGTACAGAAAGGCAATCTAGAATTTGGGCTACCAGAAGTAAATAGGAGAAATTAGGACGTGGGAAAGGATGGAGATTTATGAGAAAGGACACGAGTTCTGCAAGGATAAAATTATCAGTCTAAGTTTTCGAGACACTGAAGTTTCAGATAACTGGATTCCTGTTAGGAGTGGTAGGCAGCAGAGGTGGAGGCAATTTGTCACTGAGGAAATAAGGGATGCTCATGGACAAAAGTAGGCCTCTAAGTTGGATTCATAAAAGATGACTTCCTGCCACTTGTCCTACCTTGATAACATGTCATGAAAGGTGTATTTAGCACTTTTAGAAATATGATTAGAACATTTTACCATAGACACTTTGAATGCAAATATATTAAGACTGATCATTGAAATATTTTACCTTCTTAACATTTATGTTATGTTTAACCCATTATGTTAAAGGGACAATTTTAGATGTTATTGTATACATTATTGAAAAATGTTTACTTTTATTTGATTATCCAGATTATCTGTAAATTATGATGATGGAAAGATAAAAGCCAGA
>SJYQ01006968.1:217787-228637 GCA_006410935.1 Redunca redunca
TGCCTAAGAACCGGAACACAAGAAATATAAAAATATAGTTATCCTAAATAACTTTGAAAAATTTTAGATAGGGATGAAGTATATAAAAATGAAATACAACTAAATTAAGATTCGGTTTCTAAAACTTTCTGTTCCTTTTAACTTCACCATTACTGTCAGTGGTATTAATCTTCTCTTTTTTTACATGTTTTTTCCTTATCCCCTTCATTCAGTCATTAAATATACATAGTTTAACCCTTCTATAATGCTATACATTTTTACCCTAAAAGAGAATCCTGTCATGTTGAAGTGAATAAAGTTATTGGAATGAGCCTTTTGGGTAAGTCAGGAACCTAATGCCAGTCAGTGGTGAACACAGCAGATTTGTCTTCATGAAATGTATAGCCTAGCAGGAGATAGAGAAAAGTAAAGAGGAAATTCACATATTGATATAAAAATACCAGGTGGTATGAAATAGTAAGGAAGCACCTATTGCGATTATGGAAGCTGCTTAGGAGAAGTAGCGTCTAATTGGAGACCTGAAGGTTGTATAGGTCTTTGCCAGATAAAATGTAGAAAGGCAAAAGTTTTTTCAGACATAATCACAAATCCTTAAGAGAGAACACAGTGATTTAAAGAAAGGAAACATGATTCAATATGCTACCTGCATGGATTTTGAAAAAGGGAAAAGCAGTATAAGATGAAACTAGAGAAGTATCCAAGAGGAGTTTTGGAAGGTCTTGTGTATGCCACATTTAAGAATGTGAATTTTATTCTAAAAGGGAGTGAAGGAGTCCAATTCACAAAGTGGCTGCAGACCCTGCTCCATCTAACTATGTATTGTTCACTTTATTTATTTATTTTTTTCAGAAATAATTCCATAAATTTCCAAACCTGATCATATCCCCCTTTCAGCACTTTACACTTCACCTCCAGAATGCATGCTATAACAAATTGTAAGGTTAAATGCTCAATGTCTGATTCTCCTCCTGGATCATAATCTGTAAAATAGAAGAGATCAAGTGTTTGATTTATTGCTGTGTCCTCAACATCAGTGTCAGTGTCTTTTATATAGTAGATGCTTAATAACTATGTATTGAATGAATGTTCTATAGAGAGCAAAATGTCAGTAATAAATAGTTTTCAAGATCAACTAATAATTTAGCTAAAAACTGAAAGTCAGTATTGATTTTAACATTTTTTCCCCCTCATTCTTATCTCTCTGACTGTTTTTAACAAACAGTGATTGAGGAATTACCTTCCCTAAATATTATGATACAAACTCAGGAATACAAGTGATTTTGTGTGAAGAAGAAATATTAATATTTTAAGGATTAATGGCTATGGTCCAAGCAAGGTATGTTGTAGAGTACAATCAGCAATATTAATTTGTAGCTATTGTTGTACATTATTACAACTTAAAGGAAAAGTTTTACCCTTTATGGATTTCTTGTATTTCCGAAGTTACATATCAGCATTCAAATGATTTTTGTATACCAGTACAGAAAGAATTACCAGAGCAAGCCTCCTTCTAAAGTGTAATTACAGACTGGTTGCTAGTAATTTATTAACAAATTATCCTAAAAGATTAGAAGAAATTGATGAATTGGAAATGGCAATACTTTTGCTATTCATAAAAATCTACTTAATTTTCTCAATAAATAATGAGTGCTTTTGCATCTAGGAAGGTATTAAGTTATGTAAAGATAAAATGTTTTTAACTAGAAAAGTAAATATGATTTTGGATACTGTTAGCAGCCATATTTTTAAAAAACCATTCCAGTTATGATCAGCAACCACACATGTTCTGATAAAAGTATCTAAATTCAGAAAGATTTACTTAGATTTCTGGCTTACAAACTGAATATGACATTGAAAAAATTTATGAAAAAGAATTAATTTTAGCTCTTAAAGTTATAATTCATGGTTTTAAAAGAACAAGAGTTCCAGAGAACCCAACTCAATTTATGCAGTGTATGAAGAAACTACTTCATGATCTATGGTACAACTAAATGAAAACATGGCAGAGTTTACTGGACAAACTTATCAAAGGATGAAATATATTAACTAGAAAGAAAAGAGAGTTGAGGGAATCTTCTTGTTTCCTGGGAAAATGAAGATATATGTATATTCTAGAACAGAGTTACCTAGTTTGATTTTTTCTCACACGCTCCTTTTGAAATAGAAAGTAGAAGAATATTGAAGAAGGTAACCTAATTTTTGTGTGTGTGACATTTGGAGAAAGTTGTGAGGAAGGTTAAAAAAAAAAAAAACTTTCAATATAAGGAAATTATGTATTCAAATTAGTGAAAAAATATTGTTAAAGAAAAAAAACTTTAGATACATATTTAAAATATTTTTGTCAGTAGTGTTTAAATATTAAACATTGGTACTATGAATGGACTCTGAAGTTTCTAAAATTATAGGCATATGAAAGCATTGGCATTTGTTATTTTTTTGGCCACACTGTGCGACTTGTGGGATCCTAAATTTCCTGCCCAGGGATTGATCCTGGGCCCTTGGCAATAAGAGCATGTAGTCCGAACCTTTGGATCACCAGGGGCTTCCCAAGACATTGACTTTTTAAAACTAAAAGCACTTTGAAAAAATAAGCTATATATTCTGAAGGAAAATAAGTTAAAAGTTGACCCTTGGCAGCTAAAAGTTAACGTAAGAGAAATGCCACATATATTTGAATACTTGTTTTTTTTTNATTTATTTTATAGATAAGATGAAGCTTATAAAGTATAAGAAAATATTTTAGATAATACCAGCATTTCTCTTTCAGGGAGTCAAGTTTAAATTAAAATGTATCTTACTTCAGTACACATTCTTACCTTTATACTTCCATAGCCCTCACATGATGTTGGTGATGGTAGCAGTTGCTATAGTAGTAGTAATAGTAATAGGGATTGCACATACTTACTGTGCTTGATGTGTCCTTAGCACTTACATATATTAATTTTATTTAATTCAAAAAAAAAGAGCCCTATAAAATATGTGCTCTTTTGTCCTTGTTTTGTAGGTGAGAAAAAGAGATTGGGAAATAAAGAAACCACCATTGTATGGGTGTATATAGGCTTGTGGGATATTAATGATGCAAGTGGTGAAATGCAGACCTTTAGTAAAATCTAAATATTATCGATACTACGTATTTCAATATAGTTTTAAATATATGTCTTCCTTTAAATAATTTATGACTGTTAATTGAGTTCTGAAAAATTATGTGATATTAAAAATTTCTAAAAAAAGAGACAGTGGAGAATAGAACTATTCATATTTGTGAATGCATAAAAAATGCTGCTGCTGCTGCTAAGTCACTTCAGTCGTGTCCGACTCTGTGTGATCCCAGAGACGGTAGCCCACCAGGCTCCCCCGACTCTGGGATTCTCCAGGCAACAACACTGGAGTGGGTTGCCATTTCCTTCTCCAATGCATGAAAGTGAGAAGTGAAAGTGAAGTTGCCCAGTCCTGTCCGACTCTTAGCGACCCCATGGACCGCAGCCTACCAGGCTCCTCCATCCATGGGATTTTCCAGGCAAGAGTGGAAAAAGGAAGACAGTTCTAAAAAACATCTATTTCTGCTTTATTGACTATGCCAAGGCCTTTGCCTGTGTGGACCACCATAAACGGTGGAAAATTCTAAAAGAGGTGGGAATGCCAGACCACCTAACCTGCCTCTTGAAAAATCTTATACAGATAAGGAAGCAACAGTTAGAACTGGCCATTGGACAACTGTCTAGCTCCAAATAGGAAAAGGAGTACACCAAGGCTGTATGTTTTCACTCTACTTATTTAACTTATATGCAGAGTACATCATGAGAAACGCTGGGCTGGATTATAAACAAGCTGGAATCAAGATTTCCGGGAGAAATATCAATAACCTCAGATATGCAGATGACACCACCCTTATGGCAGAAAGTGCAGAACTAAAGAGCCTCTTAATGAAAGTGAAAGTGGAGGGTGAAGAAGTTGGCTTGAAGCTCGGCATTCGGAAAACAAAGATCATGGCATCCGGTCCCATCACTTGATGGCAAATAGATGGAGAAACAGTGGACACAGTAGCTGACTTTAATTTTTTGGGCTCCAAAATAACTGCAAATGGTGACTACAGCCATGAAATTAAAAGATGCTTACTTCTTGGCAAGAAAGTTATGACCAACCTAGACAGCATATTAAAAAGCAGAGACATTACTTTGCCAACAAGGGTCTGTCTAGGCAAGGTTATGGTTTTTCCAGTAGTCATGTATGGATGTGAGAGTTGGACCATAAAGAAAGCTGAGTGCTGAAGAATTGATGCTTTTTAACAATGGTGTTGGGTAAGACTCTTGAGTCCCTTGGACTGCAAGGAGATCAAACCAGTCCATCCTAAAGGAGATCCGTCCTGGATGTTCATTGGAGGGACTGATGTTGAAACTGAAGCTCCAATACTTTGGCCAACTGATGCAGAGAGTTGACTCATTTGGAAAGTCCCTGATGCTGGGAAAGATTGAGGGCAGGAGGAGAGTGGGACAACAGAGGATGAGATGGTTGGATGGTATCACTGACTCGATGGCTATGAGTTTGAGCAAGCTCAAGAGATCTAGGTGGTCATAACTTTCATTCCAAGGAGTAAGCGTCTTTTAAAGTCTTAGGAAACAATATATATAAAATATAATGTTTGATGGAATCATAGGGAAAACAGTGAAGAAATAGGGACTCCAGTATGGAGTGACTAATGAGTAGGGGAGTGAAAGAGCTGTCCTCAAAGTGTGGGAAGTAAATTCAGTCTAATATGTCAGAATACATGAAGACTGTCCTTTTGATTAAAAGATTTATTACTCTGTGTAGATATTATTATTATTATTATTTAGGCCTCCAGAGCTGAGTATCAGTAAGTTCAAAAACTGGACTATCAAGAAATACAAGAAGCCCCAAAATTGCAAAGAGTCAATTTTGATAAGTTAATAAAAATGTACATAATGAAAAATCAGTATATTAATTGACTGTAATCTAATACTTCAATTCAGTTCAGTTCAGTCGCTCAGTCGTGTCCGACTCTTTGCGACCCAATGAATCGCAGCATGCCAGGCCTCCCTGTCCACCACCAACTCCCAAAATTCACTCAGACTCGCGTCCATTGAGTCAGTGATGCCATCCAGCCATCTCATCCTCTGCCGTCCCCTTCTCCTCCTGCCAGCATCAGAGTCTTTCCAATGAGTCAACTCTTCGCATGAGGTGGCCAAAGTACTGGAGTTTCAGCTTTAGCATCAGTCCTTCCAAAGAAATCCCAGGGTTGATCTCCTTCAGAATGGACTGGTTGGATCTCCTTGCAGTCCAAATGACTCTCAAGAGTCTTCTCCAACACCACAGTTCAAAAGCATCAATTCATGGGCACTCAGGCTTCTTCACAGTCCAACTCTCACATCCATACATGACTACTGGAAAAACCATAGCCTTGACTAGATGGACCTTAGTCGGCAGAGTAATGTCTCTGCTTTTGAATATGCTATCTAGGTTGGTCATAACTTTTCTTCCAAGGAGTAAGCATCTTTTAATTTCATGGCTGTAGTCACCATCTGCAGTGATTTTGGAGCCCCCCAAAATAAAGTCTGACATTGTTTCCACTGTTTCTCCATCTATTTCCCATGGAGTGATAGGACCGGATGCCATGATCTTCATTTTCTGAATGTTGAGCTTTAAGCCAACTTTTTCACTCTCCTCTTTTACTTTCATCAAGAGGCTTTTTAGTTCCTCTTCACTTTCTGCCATAAAGGTTATGTCATATGCATATCTGAGGTTATTGATATTTCTCCCAGCAATCTTGATTTGAGCTTGTGCTTCTTCCAGTCCAGCGTTTCTCATGATGTACTCTGCATAGAAGTTAAATAAGTAGGGTGACAATACAGCCTTGACGTACTCCTTTTCCTATTTGGAGCCAGTCTGTTGTTCTATGTCCAGTTCTAACTTCTGCTTCCTGACCTGCATACAGATTTCTCAAGACGCAGGTTAGGTGGTCTGGTATTCCCATCTCTTTCAGAATTTTCCACAGTTTATTGTGATCCACACAGTCAAAGGCTTTGGCATAGTCAATAAAGGAGAAATAGATGTTTTTCTGGAACTCTCTTGCTTTTTCGATGATCCAGCTGATGTTGGCAATTTGATCTCTGGTTCCTCTGCCTTTTCTAAAACCAGCTTGAACATCATGATTAGTAATCTACAAAAATGTGGAAGATTTAGTATTTGTGCATCACTACCATGGCATTAATTGTCTTCAATTTTATGATCAGAGTTAAAGGAAAGTTTTTCTAACATACTCTAATTCTCTTACATAGTTTCTTTCAAAGTTGTTGTTGTTGTTGTTGTTTTCCCATCAGTTCAGTTTAGTTCATTTGCTCAGTCATGCCCACCTCTTTGCAGTACATGGACTGCAACACACCAGGCTTTCCTGTCCATCATCAATTCCTAGAGCCTGCTCAAACTCACGTCCATTAAGTTGGTGATGCCATTCAACCATCTCATCCTCTGTCATCCCCTCTCTCCTGCCTTCAGTCTTTCCCAGTATCAGGGTATTTTCCAATGAGCCAGCTCTTCACATCAGGTGGCCAAAGTATTGGAGTCTCAGTTTCAGCATCAGTCCTTCCAATGAATATTCAGGACATTTCCTTTAGGATGGACTGATTGGATCTCCTAGCAGTCCGAGGGACTCTCAAGTGTCTCCTCCAACACCACAGTTCAAAAGCTCAGTACTTCAGCACTCAGTTTTCTTTATAGTCCAACTCTCACATCCATACATGACTACTGGAGAAACCATAGCTTTGACTAGATGCACCTTTGTTGACAAAGTAATGTCTATGCTTTTTAACATGCTGTCTAGGTTTGTCATAACTGTTTTCCAAGGAGCAATTGTCTTTTAGTTTCATGGCTGCAGTCATCATCTGCAGTGATTTTGAAATCTAAGAAAATTTTCTGCATAGATAGAACGATTTTTATATTGTACACACACATCAGATTTGGAATATCATAGAAATGACATATATCCTTACTATTTCCTATGCTTTTTTCTCTCTTCTCTTCTCCCTATTCTCTCTCCATTTTCCTGTCTCCATATCTCTCACTTGCTTTCTGTCCCCCGTCTCTACGGTCAAGACCCACTAGTCTTCCTGTGGTACAATCATGGTTAATATTTTCAAAATATTTTCTCAGTTCATAGAGATTGGAGAACCAAAACTTATGATTTATGGATAATAATTGCTACCAAATTTATAAATATGCTGAAGGTTAAAATAGGTTTTGAAGGCATAAAGCAACTTCTGCTCTAGTCTTCCAACCGGATAAAATCACATTTAAATTTTTCATAATAAATTTCTGTAGCCTAATGTTATGAAAACATGAAGAGGTATACCTTTAAATCCTTAGCTTTAAGATTTCAAAAGTTGTGCTGTAATAAATTATGAGAAATTATATGTCAGTAGTAGTTAGTGTATGAAGATATTGCCTGATGGCTAGTATGTCTTCATGTTTCAGTGATGGAAGGTAGCATGCAATGAACAATGATATAAATAGGAAATGCATAAAAAATAATTTTGTTTACAATTTTTTACTCTGGGACTTGAGTTTATGAATTTTTTGAAATTGAGTTTTGACATTTTAGGTAAAGTTATTGGGTTTTAATCATCTTTCAGTGAAGATAAATATATATTTTACTTCTCAAACATGGGTTTGGAGTATGTGTAAAAGTAGAGGAAGATATCACTCTAGTTTGTTTTTTTTTTTTAGTCAGATGATGTAGATACATTTATGGAGGCTAGAAATAACTTACTCCAAACTTGTTGTGGCAACTCTTGTCAAAGGGATTTGGTAACAGAGCATTTTGTTCAGGTTCCCAATCAGAAGTTTAATGTTTAAGCTTATAAAGCAAATGACCAAATGATACAATTTCCATTATACACTACTGAAAAAAATATTTATGGATATAAAACTTTTAAATTCCTTATTATTGTATCATTGAATGTATAATATGTTATGCTGCCTATACCATGGCAGACAGTTAACTATTTAAAATTCTTTAAAAAAAAAGGATTGATCATTTTATAGGGTNACTATTTAAAATTCTTTAAAAAAAAAAGGATTGATCATTTTATAGGGTTAAACAGAAATTGTCTTGATTTTATGAAATAACCCTTTCAAAATTATTTAGTATTTTCAGAGATTGATTTATCTTAGTTTGTTTTACCAGTCATTATTCTAATTATTCTTGCCTGGAAAATCCCATGGACAGAGGAGCCTGGTAGGCTACAGTCTATGGGGTCACAAAGAGTTGGGCATGACTGAGCAACTTCACTTTCACTTTCACTCTAGTTAAATGATCAGTTGTGCCTGCTAAGTCACTTCAGTTGTGTCTTATTCTGTGTGACTTTATGGACAGTGGTCAGCCAGGCTCCACTGTTTATGGAATTCTCCAGACAAGAATACTGGAGAATATTTGGTAGTATTTAATACTTAGTAATATTTACTTATTTGTATTGAAAAATGTTTTGATTCCAGCTTATAATTTCACTTCAGTTCAGTCTCACAGTTGTGTCCAACTATTTGTGACCTCATGAGCTGCAGCACACCAGGCCTCCCTGTCCATCACCAACTCCCGGAGTTCACACAAACCCATGTCCATCAAGTCGGTGATGCCATCCAAGCGTCTCATCCTCTGCCGTCTCCTTCTCCTCCTGCCCTTAGTCTTTCCCAGCATCAGGGTCTTTTCAAATGAATCAGCTCTTTGCATCAGGTGCCCAAAATATTGGAGTTTCAGCTTCAACATCAATCCCTTCAATGAACATCCAGGCCTGATCTCCTTTAGGATGGACTGGTTGGATCTCCTTGCAGTCCAAGGGACTCTCAAAAGTCTTCTCCAACACCACAGGGGTAACTAAAAACTAATTGTAGTGATTTGAAAGCATAATGTGAGTTTTGCTTCATTATTTATGTCACATTCTAAATTATGTACTTAATTTTCTGATTAGTAAACAGGTTTCTATTGGGACAGAAGGGTTTCTTTTCTACAACACTAATTAATGAATTTAATATATTAATAAATTAGTTCTTAAAGTAAATTGAGTAAAAAAGGACACACTACTTTAATGAAATATGCATATTTCACTTTCTTAGTATATGCAGGTAAATTTTATAGTTAACATAAAACCAAATCTAAGTTATTCCTTAATCATTTACTACATTATTCATAAATGAGATATAGGCAACAATAGGATATAGTTGTTCTTGCTAAGTATATAATTGAAAAAGTGCATAGTTTTTGCAAGGCTTAAGGATATGGTATATTTTTATATTAATAACAGTAATAAATAATTAGTAAATTAAAGAATACTAATACGAAAACTAGGAAAAGTATGAGGGAGTATAATGAACTTCAAAAGTAGAGAATCTTTTCTGGAATGAAAAACTCTCCTAGATTCAGATTTGAAAGCAAGGAGTAAATTTACATGGTTATAATAAAATACATAATGAAAGAAGTTTTAAGAAGAATTAAAGTTTGTGACAGTATAATAGATTTCACAGAAATTCATAAAAATACATTAATATTATCTACAAAGGAATGTTGTCTCTTGGTGAAAAAAAGACTCATCTAGGCACTTCATTTAATTTAGCTTTAGGGAAAATTTTTTTATATATGCCTGTTTCAATAAGAGAAACTATCTTTTTTCAGTCTGCTGAGACAGGGATTATAACTGACTATAATAACTTTTAGGTATTGGATACTATTTAAAGTTTCCTAGACCTAAAATCTTATGCCTTTGGCCAAAGTAAAAATTTGTGTCCATCTATAATAATAATTTTCTTAATATTTCTTCACTTGACAAATTGCGTTGCTTCCAGCTCTTCAGGCTAATAAGTAGAGTGTGGATATTTTTTCCTTATCTTCCAAACTGTTTTGTCCAAGGATTATTACGCTTCATAGAATAAAAGGACTACATCAAATCATAATACATTTCTGAGTGTACATCTGTAATTTGTGAAGTTCTCCTTTACCAATTCCTCTGCCATTTGATTCAAGTAGTAAAATGGCAACCCATTCCAGTGTTCTTGCCTGGAGAATCCCAGGGACGGTAGAGCCTGATGGGCTGCCGTCTATGGGGTCACACAGAGTCAGAAACGACTGAAGTGACTTAGCAGCAGCAGCAGTCATTAAATAACTATTTTAAATTAAATGGTAGCATGTATAAAAGCTAAAACCATAAGGAGTAAAATCAACAGGAGAACACATTTTCACAAGTAGGCAAAAATATCCTAAGCTCTATCAAAATACTTGCATTACAAATTAAGAAATAAGGGAAAAGGCAACAGAGGTTGATTTTAAACTGATGGGAAAAGGGCAAAGAATTAAATTAAAAATTCTCATTAACCTGTTAGATACATTAGGAAAATCTCCTGTCATTATATTACAATGTAGAGAATGTAGCAGAGAACATTAGACACAATGAAAATATGCCTTTATTTATTTGAATCACAGTATTTTTACTGAATGTCTATGTAGTGTTAAGACCTGCTTTTTAAGTTCAGTTCAGTTCAGTGGCTCAGTCGTGTCTGACTCTTTGCGACCCCATGAATCGCAGCACGCCAGGCCTCCCTGTCCATCACCAACTCCCGGAGTGCACTCAGACTCACGTCCATCGAGTCAGTGATGCCATCCAGCCATCTCATACTCTGCCGTCCCCTTCTCCTCCTGCCCCCAATCCCTCCCACAATCAGGGAGTCAACTCTTCACATGAGGTGGCCAAAGTACTGGAGTTTCAGCTTTAGCATCATTCCTTCCAAAGAAATCCCAGGGCTGATCTCCTTCAGAATGGACTGCTTGGATCTCCTTGCAGTCCAAGGGACTC